>CAIGRP010039746.1:0-20923 GCA_903798385.1 Fraxinus cuspidata
TTCCAGCAAAAGAGGCATCTATGCTCATTTTTGCCGTTGCTGATGAACCAAAGTTTGCCAAAGGTGTTGATCCCATTGCTCGAGAATCTTCGTGACCTGGCTGATAGACCCCCTATTAAGTTCACATACGCAAGAAGGAAGAAGGGAGAGGCGACGGGGCAGGGAAATTAGTTATGTTGCTTACTATTAAGTTTTTTTTTTCTTATTAAGTCACGGTTGTTATTTTGAGTCAGGGTCATATTGGTAAATTGAGACAAACGAGGGGAATAAATGTAATTGGGGGGGGGGATTTTGTGAAGGCATCTGATAAAAAAATTGGAAGAGTCTAGAGTCAAATAAGAGAGTTTCTGGGTCTCTAGAATTGCCCAGGGATTAATTCATTTTGTTTCTATTTTTCTTCATTGGATGATCAATACAATCTATTTTATTTTGCCGGATTCAACTCCTGGAACACATCTTGATATAAACAGCAGATTTACATTTCTCTACTCTTCTAGAACTGATTTTTCCTCTGTTGGCTTCAACATATCACTCTCTTTAACGTTTTGTTCCGACCCGAGCAGGCAGCATTCCTTCCATCCAGCAGACCTTCAACTCAAACCACCAGGTACCTATCAGTTTGGTGTCAGAGCATCACCTGGGAATATGAAATTGTCAGATCACGTGGATAGTTTAGAAGGGGAAATCGATGGTGTCCAGCAGGAACTTCAACGGGATATGAATGTGTTGATGGAAAAAATGGATGTGATGATGAATAAATGGATTGAACATGACAGAAATGGGAAAGGAAGAGCAAAGGGCCTTCCTGAGTCAAATCCTCTACCTAATCCACCACTGAAGGATGAAGGAGCGACGAGTCATCGCGATACGCAAGAAGGAAGAAGGGAGAGGCGACGGGGCAGTGAAATTAGTTATGTTGCTTACTATTAAGTTGTTTTTTTCTTATTAAGTCACGGTTGTTATTTTGAGTCATGGTCATATTGGTAAATTGAGTCAAGGGAGGGGAATAAATGTAATTTGGGGGGGGGGGATTTTGTGAAGGCATCTGATAAAAAAATTGGAAGAGCCTAGAGTCAGTTAGGAGAGTTTATGGGTCTCTCGAATTGTCCAGGGATTAATTCATTCTGTTTCTGTTTTTCTTCATTGGATGATCAATACAATCTATTTTATCTTGCCGGATTCAACTCCTAGAACACATCTTGATATAAACAGTTGATTTACATTTCTCTACTCTTCTAGAACTGATTTCTCCTCTGTTGGCTTCAACAGATCACCCTATTCAAGGTTTTGATCCGACCCGAGCAGGCAGCATTCCATCCATCCATCAGACCTTCAGCTCAAACCACCAGGTACCTATCACTGGCCCTATGGGCTTGCCAAGCTCCATCTTACGAAGACGGAGGAGACGCTTCTGGCGTTTCTGCGCAAGTTACATTGCACAATGAAACAATTGCAGCTGAGATGAAATGGGAAGGCTGCAAATGCATTACTTGAATGGATAAACAATGACCACCATGTTTAGGTGGTAGAGATGGTGGAATCTCATGGAAGTGTCACTGGCTAATTCATTTGTTGCAATTTCTGAATTGCGTTTACCTTTTTACTTGTTTCAGTTTATCGATGAGTTTATAGGCAATCTTTCTACATGTAAAAGTTAATATTTAACTCAAAAAATTTAAATATTTACTTAAAATTTTAAGTTAGTATTTTTTATTTACTTATATGTAAATTTAATAATCATAAGTTAATTTTATACTTTTAAATAATTTTTACTCTTAAGTGAATTTTTTACTTATAAGTAACTTTTTTATATTTTATAAGTGAATTTTTCTTATTAGTAGTATTTTTACTTTATAAATTTTTTTTAACACAAAAGTGATTTTTTATCTTATAAGTAATATTTTTTATTATAATGAATTTTTTATTATAAATAATTGTTTTAGTTAATATATTTTTATTTGCAAGTTAGCAGTGACACCATAATTTATCCACCAAATGTGTCTTGGTATTGAACCCAAATTAACTTTAGAACAAATCAAAGTGAGAAGTGTACTTTTCTTTACATGTCAAGTGTTGTATTTAGTACAGTCCATATTTATGTGTCCCAAATTTTCACAAAAGTAATGGTTAAATGATTTATTATTTTCAGGCTTTTACCGTCTCTTTTGAGCAGAACCAAATGCAGCTTTCTTATCCTTTAACTTGTCCTTAGAGGTACTTGCATTTCTTACTTTAGACTTTTTTCTTTTTGTAAACAATATGAAATGAACTCATCAAAAGTCAACTTCTCATTTTAACAGTTATATCTGACCTTAATTAACTGGATTGTGCAGGAAGATAAATCAAAACGAAATGCATGAGCATGTCATTAGACGACTCAAATTTTAATGCCTTTAGTTTTAAAGCAAGATGAGACATATCCATGATTTACTCTTCTATGTTTTCTTTAGTCTTATACTTTAGTGAAACCAAGTTTGCCAGAAGCATGCTAGTTTTGACCTTATCGCCTTTTGTAAAGTGGTTTTCGATTTCTTTAAGAAATTCCTTACAGTAATTATCTTATCGGACACAATGATCCTGAATATTGCTAGAATTTTCACTCTTCATGATCATAAAATTTATGCGGTTTGAACAATCCCACTTATTCGTGTCCCGTTTTATTAGCGGAACTTTTATCCGTAAGAGTAGTGGGTTGTTCAGTTCTTAACATAAGGTCTAGATTCACGCCATCAAGAACAGTACAAAAAAATTGTTTTTCAGTCCTTAAACTTTGGTCTCTAAGCAAAGGAACTGAATTGATGTTTGCAGATATTGCAACAGTGGATGAATTAACTAAATAGGGAATTTAAACATAATTAACATGTTTACATGAGAATCTATATTGAACAATCAATAAATTCAAATAATGGTGAGCCTCATCAAAAGAGATTGAATACAACATTGACATTTAGTCACTGAACAAAAATATCAACTTGTAAGTGATATTTTTTATGTAATAATTATATAATGACAATATGACATGTCAAACATTAAGTTTATTTTTGAATCGACTCAATGTTCGTATAAAAATAAGTTTTATCATTGTCACATATTTATTACTACAGGTGTGCAAATAATTCGGCCAAATATTGACATTTTTTTTGAGCTGATGAATACCCGCATGAATTACATACACAAAACCTTCCTAATATTCTAAATAAATTAATCAAGATAAGAGATGTTACTTTGATAACATGTTGTTTCATTTAATTTATTTTAGAAAATTAATAAACCGAAAGAAACTTTAATATCGGGATTTGAATCTGATTGTCCCTTCAGTTTATTTTTATTTTGTTTCCAAAAGAAGAGGACAGCGACGCCATAGAACTGTTGCTGGACTTCAAATTCTTACTATTATCCTAATCATGAAGTCATGGTCTCTTTTCTAAATTCTAAATCATCTAACAACAATTAAAGGCTTCTCAAAGTCTCGACTCTTTTATATGAGTTTGTTCGAGTGATAGTGTGTTTGAGTCACATTATTTTGGAAGAATTTATTTTGGAATGGTAGATTGATGGAGAATGTATGGTTAAAAAAAAAGTTATTGATGTGATGGAAAATATTATTTTATTGAATAATGTGTGATTAAAAATGAGTAAAAAAATGAAAATGAGAATGTAGTTCAAACAGGGGTTGAATATTGGAATTCCAACAAATTATGCTTACACCTCACGACATCATCCATGGTTATTGTGCAAGGTAGTAGGTCTAAATCGAAATCCTTTACAAGTGAAATATCCTTAATCCAAGTTACTCAAAATACAAGTTACAATTATAATCATACTCAAATTCAACAATTAATTCCTACAATTGTCAAATTTGAAGAACATCAAAAATCTAAAATTCAAAATCGGGGGCAAAAATTCATATCCTAAAATTAAAGAATTGCAAAACCTAATATACGAATTCCATCCCTAAAATACTTTCTTGAATCTAAATGGTTTAACATGAACTTGACTCGGATACCACTTGTTAGAATTTGTATTAAAACTTTAAACCTCAAGAAATTGAAAATCTAATTACTTAATTGCCAAAATCCTCCATGTCAAATCAACTAGAGAATTATTAAATGTAGAACATAATTTAATTTATTGGGAATGCTTTACTATTGGATATTGATTATGTATCTTGAATTTTGAAGATTTGTTTTTTTGATTCTTGAGTTCTTATTTTTGACCTTGACTTCTTGCTTCATAATCTTGATTGACTCAATTCCTCATTTTTAAATATTGATTTCCTGTTATTGAGTGTGAGTTTTTGATCTTCCTATTTAATATATTTTCTCTTGTATTTTTGAGTTGATGAGATTACACAAAGAATGAAAATCACACATGAATTTGGGACCATAACCCTAGTTGATCAGATTTATACACATATAATCAAACACACTTTATTTAGATGCCTAAAGTCCAATTACTTAATTCTTTTATATCATTTTAATTTTGAATTTAATCTTAAGATAAACTTTAATACACAATTAATTATATATGTAGGTTCACATGACAAATTTAAACCCAACAATTCGATCTATGGAGACTAATAAGAAAGAGGGGGATGAGAAGGAAGAATCGGAAGCAGAATCAAAGGGAAATGAGTAGAGCTTGGAGCTAGGACAATCTAGACTAGAGATTGCTCGTTTCTTAATATTTGTTTTGATCGTTTTTCAGAGCCGAATAAATTATTAAGACATAACTTTTATTATTATTTTTAATTGACCAGATGACTTGGGTTTATTTAATAGTAAAATGTGCATTTCCATTTTTCTGTTACTTTGTAGTGGCAATGCAATAGCCTGATAGATCAAACTTTTTATGCATATTGGCTAACATGTCGTGTCTCTCCTTACGATGAAATTTTTCGCTACATCAAGTAAGAAGACGTGATAATATCCTACACAGTTGGGCTTATAGGTCGTGTCTCGTAACGAGGGAATAGCTCGAGAGCTATAGAGAGTGATAAAATTGAAAGATTGATTTTTATTTGATGACTAAAAATTTGAATATTACAAGATTGAGAATTACAATATTAAAGATAAAGAAAAGTTTTAGAATACGAGGATAATTCTAAAAACTTTCTTGGAAATGTTTTCTCTCTCGCTAAAACACACTTGAGGAAGTCCTCGGTCTTCACCTTCTTTTATACTGGAAGTTTCGGACTTGAAACCATCTTGAATTGAATTAAAAAATCTTGAAGGACCATATGGGGATCAATAATATATGTCATTTTTATTCTTTGTCTGCCAAAAATTTTGAATTTTGTCTCTTTTCTCCCGCCTTTTTGAATTATGAAATCTTCTTTATTAAAACTTCTTCAGTAAAGTTTTTGAGTGTCGGTAAAGCTGGTAGGATTAACTTTTGTGTTAGCAAACACATTTGAAAGAGTGAATTTCTTGAACCTTGAACCCGATAATTTCAATATTCATTTAAATAAATGGGTCCATGTTTTCATTTTGAATTTCTTTGAGTTTCATACTCAATCAACTCATCAATGTTGTCCAATCCAAAACACACGTGTTTGTTGCTTTGTTCATGATCTGTTGGTTCTGATTGAGAAGAGTCATCGTCATTTGATTTCTTTGAAGAGGCATCAGTCAATGAAGCAATTTTCTCCGAAATAATTTGTAATTCTTTTGGAGTTTTAATATAGCCATGAGTCTTGATTTTTCTGCAAGAAAATCTGTGTGCTTTTCAAATTCTTTCTTTGACAATTTTGGAATACCAATATTTCTTTGTCCATGAATCCATGAATTTACAACCTTAGGGTAGCAATTTGTCTCATGAAATTTTGATCACCATTTACTCTTGAGTCTTCGTACAATCCTTTTGAATTGAATTCAGAATTTGTATTTTGAACAATTTGATAGTCCTAGAAGAATATTCCCAAGACCTTGAGGTTATGAGCAAATTGAAACAAAATGTTTTCTTGAGGCTATAAAATGTTTTTGCCTCTTTTTTGAAATGTTTGAACTATTGACGAATAATATTGGGTAAAATTGTCTTGTCGAGTTCAAAATGTTCGAACCAATTTTGAAATCATTTTGAAAAATCTGTAACACGAGCTTGATTGAAAAAGATAACCAAGAATGTGTTACAGGTCTAAAGTAAAAAAAAAAATTAAACCAAGCATATTGATAATCGAAATAATTGAAATGAGATTCAAATGAGTTCAATAATCGCATTTTCTTCTCATTCCATGGATTTTGCCCCCAATCTTCGTAAGACAATACCATTTGAATTGAATATTTTTTTTTGAAAAAATCAATGTAGTTTTTCTTTTGAGAATTTTGAGTGTGAGTTATCATGGCTGATCCTGATTTGATGAGGATAATTTCATAATAAACTCTAGTTTTTTTTTATATTTCTTAGCATGAAATGGAAATGAGGAGGGAAAAGATTTTGAAGACATTTTTCAAGGAAAGAATATCTATGGATTCATGAAGTTTCCATTTCAAAGACATGAATTTGAATGGGTTTGGTAAAGTAATGAAAAGATATTAAGGGGTTGATGTCTAGTAATTTTCCAAATCCAATTTGAATATTTTTTTTTATAATTCGAGGGTTTGTTTACTTCAAAGATTTTCTTACTTTGAGGTGTTTGTAAAAATGATTTTTTTGAAGCAAGACTGATTTTTTGAGAAGTTGAAGAACTTGGTCCTTCATTGTTTGATGCATGAAAAGATTTTTGAATCTAATATTCAATTGAAAGGATAAGGATTGTATTTTTTTTCTTATTCTTCTTTGAATAAGAATCCATCTCTCAATTTTTTTCTCTCAACTTTGTATTGCAGAAATCTGTAAGAAAAATTGATTTACCTTGTATATATGGAATTTCAAAATCAAAGCAAGATAGGATGTCTGCCATCTCGCGAAAATCTGTTTTGAAACAAGATTTTTTTACGTCTTTTTGTAAAATATCTTTTGATGATTTGTAATAAGTTTTTTTATCGATTAAATCGTCTTGAAATTTTGAAATGTATAAAACAATTGCTAAAATTATTTTTTTGATAGCTGAATACTTCTTTTGAGGGCCCGTCCAAACACCAGAATGGAATCTAACCGCCGTTCTTGATTAGACTTGACATGAATTTGCTTTAAAACTCCACCAAAACCTATATCAGACGCATAAATCTCAACAATACTAGAGGTTTCTGAGTTCAATGATTGATAGATAGGATATACTTTTCACAACATGTTTAACTTTTCTGTGCTCATGAGTCCAGGGACCGAATTCTTTTGTAATCTTTTGAAAATAGGGGGGTGCATAGTATCCTTATCCTCTTTAATAAAGTCGAACACATAATTTATACATCCTAAAAAACTTTGAAAACTAACTTTTATCTAAGATGTGTGTGTGCACACACGTGTCAAACTTGGTACAACGTATTACATGCATTACATGTCACTTTAGATTGAATGAAGTAAGATGCGTATACCGATTTCATAGTATTGACTTGGCAACATGTTAAATTTAAGTTTATTTCTGGAGCACAAGTATGCTTGAGCAAAGAAAGGTGATCTAAGCTTGTATATTATCGTGCAAAGTAAAGTAGCCCTAGAGCCTAAAATTCCTCGAATTGAAACTAGCTGGCCTTTCAGTCGCGAAGCTATAAATTGTAATGCAAATATTTTGGCCCTCCACAATATACACATTAATTTCTTTATCTTATTTAATTATGTTCAAATCATATAATCTTGACGAACAGTACCTTAAAAGGAATTTGATTATATTCATGCAGAGCAATGTTAACAATAAATTGTATGATTAAACTAATTAACTAATATCAAAATTTTACGGAATTGACCAGCAAAGACGACTTAGACGAGTGTAGATATAGTGCATGTGTGAGAGTGATTTTATGCTCTATTTGATTCAGCTAAAGAATATATTAAATCAAATTTAATAATTAATTATAATCATATATTTCATAAAATTCACAAATTTTTAATCATATATTCTATCAACTTTATTAACTTTTATTAAAAAAATTAATTTTTATTTTAGATACCTCTATTTGGTGGGATTAAAATCAGATTATTAGAAAATTTTGATAAAAATTAATGAAGTATACTATTGAAAAGTTGTTAAATATATTTTTAAAATTAATTATTATTTTTAATTTGAATTTAAATTTGAATTTTAATCGAAATAGGCTATATTTCCTGTACAAACTCGTATAAAAGACAAGTGTATTGATTGATTTGATATTTTTTATATTAAAAATTTGAAAACGACGCCGTCACCTTATATATTCCCTTCCCCCAGCTCAAAATTCAAAAGTTAATCCCTCTCAGAATCACTGCCCTCGCGCCACACTTAGCCGCCATCTCCATGGCGCTTTCCACCGCTCCTCCACCACCTGACCCTCCTCCCACCGCTGCTGCCATCTCCACCTCCACTACCACCGCTGCAACAACAAGACCCCTCTTGCCTTACCCCAGACCCCCTAATCCTCACCCACACACTCCAACTCCCAATCTCTTTAATTCATCCCCACAATTGCCTTCCAATCCCAACCCGAGTTACGCTCAATTGGCCCCCCGGCCACCCCAATCCGACCTCCACCCTCGCCCACAGGACCCCTCACAGCTGCTTTACCCCATCGCCTCTTCCGGCCGAGGATTCCTTCCGAGACCCATCACCATGCTTGCGACCCGACCCACCTCGAGGCTACCCCTGGTGTTCTCTGCTACGGATTTAGGTCAGGGTAGTTCGGGGTATGTTAGGCCAATTCACTTGCCTCACGCGCTCCTTGGCTCTGGTCCCAGTTCTACTGCTACGGGGGTCGTTCCAGGTGCGGCAAAAGGAATTCCTGTATCCACTTCACACCACCTGAAGGTTCGTCTGTTTTTAAGTATTAATTTTTGTTATTTAATATATTTGAATAAATGTGATTCTGCTGCTTCGTGTTACTGAACTAGATATAAGCTGTGCAATACTTGTGATATCTTCAAATTCGAAGAAACCCTCCGATTAAAACTCGCTCTTTGACATATCCATACTACAATAAATTTTCTAACTAAGTACCACATGAAATCTTTATTACTTATCATTGTCAGGAGAAAAATTACTTATCAGAATTCTTTTCATATGTCATTGTGTTAATTATTGTATTCTTATTTTCATTAATATGGAGTCATTGGGTTTAAAATTCTGAAGAGCATTTCATATACAATTAGACTTATGTTACATATTTGTACGCCAAAATGACCTGGATTTATCCCCAGTTTGTTTTGAACTATAATAGCTATGGAAAGTGGTAGATTGTGAATGCTTTTAGCATATATTGACAAAGAAGAAACGTAAAAGAGGTTGAAATAATACGTTTGCTTAGCATCAACAAGTTGAGTCAACTGAGTTCCTACAGTATAAGTTTGAGACTTGAGAGCTTTGTTGCACGGACATTTCAGCTAGGTGGCGTCTCCTTGCCCGTGTCCATGTCCGATACTTGTCATGTTGGATACTGACACTCGTGTCATAATATTTTTTCTTTGACACTGGTAATATATTTTAACTCAAAGTTATTATAATACAATAAAGAAAGACTCTTATTTAAAAGATTTCAAAAAGAAAAATTAATAATAAGTTTAAAAATAAAGTCATACTCTATAAAGGAAGAATTTAATCAACATATCGTGACATGTTGTGTTGGTACTTTTTTGAACAATCGTGTGTTGGTGTGTTCTTATTGGTGCATCATAGTTTGAGAGCAAGTTTTTTGGCTGAGGTAGCCAATTGTAATAGGCTCTTAGCTATGTAGTTGGCTCTGCTTATATATCTTTGGATAAAGAAGTCATGGTTTTTGATGCAGTACCAATTGTAACAACAAAAAGTGAATGAGAAATAAATCTACGGAGAAGATGAAATTAGAGGCAGAAATGCCAGTAGAAGAACACAATAGAAGAAGGAGAAGAAGAATAGGGAAAAAGGAGGAAATTTTAGCAACAAACCACAATTTATTTATTCATTCAATAACTGTCTTGAAATTAGGCCATATAAATAGAGAAACCAACAAACCTAGAAAGTAAGTGGGCTGGGGCCAAACCCAATAATACAAGCTCAAATAGGAAACATAAATAATAAAAAATCCACAATAGAAAATAAATTTTCGATGGATCTCCGCATTAGTTTTGATAACATCAAAAGCCACAGTTTGGATAACATCAGTTTGCAGTATAAAAGAAAAGAAAAGCATCAAGGGGACCTAATTTGTGGCTTATTTTTTATGTGGACCAACGTGCATTCAAAATAAACCAAAACAAACCACACATTTGGAACTTATTTCTTAGCATAAGCCACCTCAAACATGCTCTATATGAAATTTCATTTTAAGCTTCATCATTTGTTGGCTTTCTCATTTTTCCATGATTTGTTTCTGTATGATATCATAGAAACTAGCATAATGTCTAAAGCTTGTAAATTTTATATGAAAACTAGTGATGGATATGAAACATATGGAAGTAAATTACTTATAGAAGACTAATGCTGAAAGTATCTGTTTGAATCCTTCACCTGAATTAAGTGGAGAGAGAGGGAGAGAGAGAGAGAGAGCAGAAAAATTGGAAGGACGACTTATTAGCTGTTTTTGTAATTATAATCATAAATCGTAATGCTAATCAAATTTTCAAACGTAAAGTTGGTAGAATGTGGGGGGCGTTGCAATATCAGCCCTTGAAACATAACATGGTATTTAAGTTGTACATATAGATCTGTAATTAAAGTAGAAGGCAAAAGCTCTTGTAGACAAACCATAAAATTTGCATATCTTGGATCTACTAAAATAATATGAATCTATATCGAGATAAAAGTTATGAAATATAAGAGCGAATCACAAATAAGTTGCTATAATCACATATTTTGCTGTTGTGTTTAAATGGAGCTCAAAGAGCTCCAATGTCTGTGCACAAAAGTGGGAATGCATTTGTGCTGTGTGTGCAAGGAGATAACAAAGATTCAAAGTTTCACTTTTTTATGGTTGAATTGCTTACATCTGGAAATTGCGTTTTAAGTCCACATAATCCAAAAGATTTCAGAAAGTATCATTTTCTGCAGTTCTTTATTAATGTATTACTCACATAATACACTCCCGCTAAAAATGTTTTTCATGTTTCATTTTTTGGGGCTTGCAGGTTGGTCCTTCAACTACCATCTCTGATAGTAACGGCTACAAAGATTTGAGGTAATGTTTTACACCATCTTTATTTTGTCTCTCTTTCATTTTCTGGTTGATATCTTATGCTTTTACCAAGGTGCCAGTTTGCTATTTTAGTTCTGCACAAATCTTACAGTTCTCCAAGTTTTTCTGCAGGGATAGAAGTAGGGATGATACTGTTACAGTTATTGGAGATCGGAAGGTAAATGCTCAGGATACTGTATGTACAAGCACAAACACCAACACCCACATCCATACCCACACATATACACAAGTATGTGATGTAGGGAGATTCAACTGCTTTGTCTTAAAAGCTATAGTTGATGGGAGAGCTGCAATCCACCCTATATGACCCATAAATGGGTCCAGGAATCTGCCCCAAGCCCACTCTGTTTGGCCTCGATTCGAAGGACACCTAAGAAGGTGGCATTAGGCCATTCCCAAATAGCAACTATAGGCCCACCCCCTGTTTCAAGCATGCTCCTACATTATACACACATTCAGTGAAAATGTTGTAGCATTGACATGAACACGAGACCTCCAACTCTATACCTCATTGTAGTATTCCTAAGAAGAAAGTAAAAAGTAAATCCCAAACAATAATGGGTTCTTCGAACCAAACCTGCTGCAAAAAGAAGAATAGCATAGATGATTTATTGGAATTCAGAATGCCTTTTTCTCATTCAGTTTTGGTCTTAATAAGAAATAGCTAAACGACACAGTTTTAAGTCATTTCATGAAAGTAGTTAAAGAAAATAATGAAAGAAACTAGAAATAAATGGTAAGTAAATAATTGTCCAACAAATATGCCACATGTTGTTATATGCTCTGCATCAATATGCTTGTGTTTAAGTGAATACATATATGAGGAAGACGCTTTATTTTTTTCCTCATCCATATTCATGTGTATAAACCCTTGATCGTGAAATTTAGATGGATTGTTGATCTCTTTCAATATCTTTCTCAATTCAAAAGCCCTAGATTTGTATTAATCTTTCATCAATTTTTTTATATAAATTACATTGATTTACTCGATAGAGTTCATTTCTATTTGAATCTGGTTATTCACCAAGAATCCCTAACTAAGCGCCCATGGTATCGGGATAATTCATCAATATTGATCATTTCTAACAATATTTCTTCAATTTTTTTCTGTATAATTGTTTTTATATTTTGATAAATTTACAATATTATTCCACTCAAACCACATTTGAACTATGAATTTTTTTTCTCACCTTTGTTTGTGTATAATTTTCTCTGTTGCAGGTTAGAATATCTGAAAACACTTCTCTTTATGCCCTTTGCCGGTCATGGTTGAGGAATGGTTTTCCAGAAGAAACTCAGGTTGGACTCTTGAAAGAACTTCTCTGATTTATGCATACATGATACTTTTTTACTGCTTTTCGTACACTCTTTACAAAAGTTGTCATGTACAATAAGCCTGAGGTTCAAAAATTTTGGATAGAATAAAGTCAGGTTGCTCTGTGATTTACAACATATCAATCACATAATTGGATGTTAGCTTGAGAAATGCACCTTTTACTCACACCTCAGTTACAGAATTTCTGCAGAAAGCCGTGGTTATGTGAAATATATCTGTTGAAGACAATCTAAAATCATAATTATTCATTACAGATATTATGAGTACTCTTTTAGTAATAAAACAACACTACAGTATCTGGGTTCTTGTATTCTCTATCTTGATGTTTTGCAAATTCTGTGGATCATATCCTCTAAAATACTCGTCGTTCCTTTTAGTGATCAAACCTAAGAAACCTAAAATAATCACTCTTTTGTATTACATGGCTCTCTATAGTAACTCTAATATTATTCCTGTTCCTACAATTAATGACAATCCATGTTAGCCATCTCATTCTACATCTAAATAACAAATAAGGTTTTACGCAAACAACAACACAAACAAGTTAACCGTGAGGTATATTTTGTGTAACTTCTATGACTCAACTCGGTTCAATGATTATCCCTGCCACATTTCTATTCATTTGATTCTTGTAACAAAGTTTATAGCCAATGTTCCATAATTCTTTTGCCTTTTTCCCACCCTGTTCGACATATTGTATGCAAGTTATGTTGGCTTCTTCCTATGCATCATATGATTCATATGATCATATCTGCAAGTTCGAAGGTTTTTCTTTTAAGTTCTTGGAATAGCTATCATAATACTATTTTCCTGGACTAACTTTAGTACCCACCTTCGTCTAGTGCTGGAACCTTCCAGGAGCCAAAGTTTCGCATCTCTTATGTGTTAAACCTTAGCTAACCTTAACCTTACGTCATTAGTAGGGGATGCTCCACTGAGATGTATACGAGGTACAAGTTATAAGATTTAACGAAGTTGCAGTCAATCATACGTGGTCTGTTTCTAACTTCATTGCCAACAAGTTACTCTTAGGTAGTGGATATTGAAATTCGCTTCTCATTTTCAATAATGTTGTCCTCTCTTCTGTTTGAATGTGAGGTTGTGTAACTGCATGCATGTTTGTGAGAAAATTTATACTAATTTGCAAGAGTATTTCTCTCTTGTTTATGATGTAATTTTGCGCTTTTAGATTAATGTTTTGATTCAAATTTGCACTTCTTCGGCAGCCTCAGTACCCAGATGTCATAAAGTGTCTTCCCAGACCTCTGCCAGTAGCTGCACAACATTCAGATTCTCCTGGGAAGAAGGAAGGTGATAAAGAAGAGGAAGAAAAGGTTTGTACGTGAAATCAATATCGGAATCAATCGCTGTTATTATTATTATTATTATTATTATTATTAAGCTGTTAAAGTTCTTTTACATGTATAGAAAGTATTAATTTTGTGAAACAAATTGCATCTTGCTAGGACTAGGACTAGGAATTTAGGTTAATGGTATTCTGGTTTTGGAACCTTGGGTAGATTTCTGAATTTTAAGTCTTATAATATTAACTGTTTCATATCATCCATGTGATAATGTTTTATGCTCAATTGGTAGAGTGAACGCTCATGGTATGATTTAAAAGATTTCACTTAAGGGAAAATGTTAAGTAGCTTAAAACAATTTGACGTGAAAGTTTTCCTTCCCACAAATAAATAGTAGATATCCATAACATCTCAAATTGTTTGTCTAGAAGGAATATAATGTTTTCTTCCAAGTGGGTTCTTTCCATCTTGCATCTCTTAACTCTCTTTTATCTTTGTAGTAAGTGATAGAATTTTGTAAACATAGTTTCGCTGCAGAGAATGAACTCGTTTTTTTTTGCAGGACATCAAATTCCCTGTATCCCATCAAGAGTTGAGAATATCATAACTAAAAACAACTCTGAGATAAATCCATTTATCTATGAACTATTTTCTCCATGTGTTTCTAAATTAATCGTGGCATATGAATTTTAGGACATGGGACCTGGTTCATGTGTTACTTTTCATGGTACATGATACAATAATTCCTATGAAACTTGTATGGCATTTGGATCATCATCACTGTCGGATGACCTCAAAAATGGAATGGGAATTAAAAAATACTGTACATTGTTTGGTTCAACTAATCAAAAGATTCAGAACCGAAGTTGAAAAAATGTTCTACGGTTCAAATCAGATTGTCTACATTTTAAAGTTATACCCCTGGATAAATATATGCATTTTTTTTTCTTTATTGTTTTAAATAAACTCTGCAACTTGACAGTCTAATGGACATACAGAAAGGGAGTTGATGTCTCTGAACTTTGTTAAACCCTAGCTAAGACCAGTCTGCAAATGTTGAATTATTTTATTATGTTTTGTGGAATTTTAACTTGTCTCTAGTTGAGACCTCGATAGCAAGGGACCCAAATGACCCTATGTTCTAAGTAGGTTTGAGTTTTGGTAAAAGTTTCTATTCAACCTTGATTACCACTCTACTAGGGTCTAGTTGGACATAAAGATGTTTGACTAAGTTTCTCGTTACCCATTGGAGCTATACTTTGAAGCACTAAAACAGCACTGTTGTTGGAGTGTCAGTCTTACTCACGTATAGGACATGATATATGTTGGTCATGTGTCAAATACAGAACTTGTCATGCTCTTACTTCTTATTCGAACATGGAGCCGACTTGAACCCATATTTTCAATATTTGAAACTTAAAAAAAAAAAAAAAAAAAAGAAAAAGGAGAGCTAACCATAATATTCAAAGTAGATTTTTTTTTTTTTTAGTTCTAAGTAGGTTTGAGTTTTGGTAAAAGTTTCTATTCAACCTTGATTACCACTCTACTAGGGTCTAGTTGGACATAAAGATGTTTGACTAAGTTTCTCGTTACCCATTGGAGCTATTCTTTGAAGCACTAAAACAGCACTGTTGTTGGAGTGTCCGTCTTACTCACGTATAGGACATGATATATGTTGGTCATGTGTCAAATACAGAACTTGTCATGCTCTTACTTCTTATTCGAACATGGAGCCGACTTGAACCCATATTTTCAATATTTAAAACTTAAAAAAAAAAAAAAATGAAAAAGAAAAAGGAGAGCTAACCATAATATTCAAAGTAGATTTTTTTTTTTTTTAACAAGCTAAAAGTGGGATGAGGGAACTGGGAAAGAGGAGACAGAGAGATGGGAAATGTGTCCGGAGATGGAAATAGGTTCTGGATAAAGTTCTGATTGGTGTGGGCTTTTATTGGTCTAAAGTTTTGCTGCTAGTAAATGCTAGTTCTTAACTAGACAAGATTTTTGGAGATTGTTGGTTTTCAATGGGTACATTGGCAAATGGTTCTGTGATAACAGTCGATGTGAAATTTAAGAAGACATGTGGATTTCCTGTAGCTGCTTCGATCAATATGTTTGCTGCGTTGTGTTGTCGATGTGTCATATGCTATTGCATTTCTTCATTTGACTCCGTTGAAATTGGTTGCATTATGGTTAACTAACTCACTGGTAGTATGGAGGCATTGATGATTAGTTAAGATTATTATAATGTTTGGACTGAAGTTTTTGGCTTGTTGATTGTCTAATCTTTCGTAGTTTAGAGTTTGCTTTGTATTTGCTTTCTCTCTGCACATCTAACTGCAATTTGCTATTCTATATATCAAGGAGACAGACATTTTTCCTCGTTCTGTTTCAGGATGTGGAGGCTGTTGAGGATATATCTACGAAAGACCTGTTGCAAAGACATATCAAGCGTGCTAAGAGGGTTAGGTCACGGTAATTGACTCTCCTGTCTTGGAATACTTCTCACATAATTTTCAACCAATAAAAAATAAATGTGAAACTGAGTAACCACAAATACTACCTTCTAGGTTGTGACTTTTAAAATGTCTATATTTATTTATTCGCCAAACATTTTCTTAGTTATATATCATATTTAAGTTTAAAAATTGCTCAAAAATACCCTATTCTAAGTTACTTCTCATTCCGACATAAATGCAATATGTTGGTGCCATTTTTGCAGGCTAAGAGAAGAAAGGCTTCAACGAATTACCAGATACAAAACCAGGCTTGGTCTTCTCTTACCCCCAATGGTAGAGCAACACGTAAAAAATGAATCTGCTGCAAACTGAAAACCAGACATAAGGTGAATCCCTCACATTTGACTGTATGAAGTTGCACAATTTGGTGTTTCTGATGCAGTTTAGAACATATAAAAAAGTGACTTTTTCTGTTTTCATGCCATTGATTCTGATTATGGTTTTGTGCGCTAGATCTGCTGTTCTGTAATTGAGAGCTGCCAAATATATAGTTTTCAGTCATAAATTTGGGTAGATTGGAAATATTGCTTGAGTACTTTTCAGCTGAAGTAGACATAGAGAGACAGTTTCAAAATGCTAAATCTGGGATCAATGGCTCCATATATGGAAAAATTTCTAGTACTACCTGTCACATGTTTAAATTTAATTGATGTGTATTATATAGTTGGAACCTACTATATAATTGGGACACAAAGATGGATAAATAATACACGTCAAATAAATAGTTACTACAGAGTCCCGTACTTTGAAACCACAAGCATAGGCTGCATAGCTGTAACTAATATATTTCATCCATATTGTATATAGTTTTAATGCAAGATTGTATTATTCCCCTCTTTTTCCAGTTTGTTGATGTATCTAAACTAAGTTTCTTTGGTGTCTGATATTATTCCCCATTTTTACTTCATGCATGTACTTCACTTGCAATTGTTATTAGTTAAAATAAGTGATAGATATAGTGAAAATTTGTTTTATTAGTTAAAATAACCATTTTTTTTATATTGTTCAATTGGGTAATTAGCACATAACGTCTCCGCCTTACATTGTTATTGTGGAAAACGTCATTACCTTTAATTTTTTTGGCATTTTCACTCTCATTTTCTCCTTTCATTATGCAAAAGGTTCTTTTCATCCATTTTTTCAATTAAAAATTGTGAAATGACGAATATACCATTTTCTTTAAATAAAACAAAGGAAAAGGAAAAGATTAGTTGCAATCATAGTTCTAATTTTTTTTTTTAAAAAATGCAAATGAGTTCAAAATAAATTATTAAAAGAGTAATTAGTACATAATGTCTTTATCTTTAATTATTATTGTAAAAAATGTACATACTTTTTTTTTTTTGTATTTTCATCCTTAATTTTACATTTGAATTAAAAAAGTTGTGAAATGATGAATATACCCTCATATTTAAATTAAAGAATTAATTGTAATCATAGTTCCAAATTTTATTCAAGAGTGCAAATGAGTTCTAATTACATTTATTAAAAATTTAAAAAAAATTTAAAACTGTGAATGAGTTTTAAATAAATCATTAAAGAATTAGAAATAAAAAAAATTTATTTAAATAGGGAGGTAAAATTTATTATTTCATAGTTTTTTATTGAGAAAATGAATATAAATGATGATTTGTACACTCAAATGTGTAATTAAGGGTGAAAATATTAAAAAAAAAAATGAAAGGTACAAACTTTTTTTGCAATAACGGTGAAAGGTAGAGATATTATGTACTAACTATTCTTTTAATAATTTATTTAGGACTCATTTATACTTTTTAAACAAAAATTTGGAAGTATGGTTGCAATTAATTTTTTCATTTTCTTTTAATTAAAGATAAGTGTATATTCATCATTTTATAATTTTTAATTGAGAAATAGATGAAAATGACTTTTTGTGCTGGAAATAAGGATGAAAATGTCAAAAAATAAAAAGTAGAGATGTTTTTCACAATAACAATGAAAAGTGAAGACTTTATGTACTAATTACCCTTTGTTCAATTAAGTGCTTAATTAATTGTTTTATTTTTCTTTGATATGTCACAACTACACATAATTTGACAGTAATCTAATTTGACTATCATGGTTGAGTTAATCACTCGTGCTTCATGGGTGGGTTCTTGTTTTGCTACCCCTATGTAACTGTTGCAGACAAAGCAGGTGAGAAATAAGAAACAGAAATTTAATCTCGTTGATTCTTGCAAAATATCGAGATAGATTGTTCAATTATGGAGAAACTCATCAATTTTATTAATTCATCCAAAAACAACCAACAAAGACAAGCTACAGTGTTAAAATAGAGATGCAAAAATCTAGACAAACAAATTAAATAAATGTTCCTAGTTAATTTTAAAAAATAATAATAAACAAAATGTAATATTTGGTTCTATCAATTAGTGTAAAAAAATGTGAGAACCTGCATATTAAAACAGGAAGATACTAGAAATAAAGTAAATTAAGGGTTTGTTTGAGCTTCAATTTTTGGACAAATAGATTTTGTAATAGTAATTTTTTAGAAAACTTATAGTTTAAAGCAAGAAAAATTTTAAGCTCCCGTTTGACTCTTATTATTTTTTATTAAATTATAATTCATATTTCTCTATTTTTTTATCCATCACATATTTTCAAATAAAATAATATTATACGTAAATTTTTTTTTTTTAAAAAATCATTCTTTTTTGACCGCACGTTTTCTAAAAAAAATTATTATTTCTTTCATTATAATGTGAAATAATAGGGGTCAAACAGACGCTAAATTTATATGTAAAATTATATTATTGGAAGAATGTGTGGTTAATTGAGTTTCTAAAGAATGGAGTTTGAACCTAATGAATGTGGAAACCTCAATCACCATGGTCAGCACAAATATCCCTTAATAGCAAACTTTTCTCGTGAGATACACCAACTGGGAATTGAAACCAGGTCTCTACCAAGGCAGTGTAGTATTCCAACACTCGACCACTGAAAGATTTGATGTTGTTATGTTTTAACAAGTGCAAATATGACTAAATCTATTGAGAACATGGAAAATTAGGAAATAGGGCATGAACTATAACGTTGTACCATGTCAAGACGACGTTATTATTTAGTTATCGAAATATAGAAGTATAGAACTAACTCTCTCCTAAGCTTTCTATTACACTCCACTGCAAGTTTGATGATTATGATTTTTGAATAGGAAAAAGATTCGAATTGAAATTTTTGAGTAATCCAACAATAAATACATCAAAACAAAGAAGTTGATAAATGCTGTAAAATCTAAATTAGAAAAAAGTACTTCTTGATCTATGGTTTTTTGTTGAAAAATACTGTTTGAAATTACCATAAATTTCGGACCTATGCATCCCAAAAAATACGCATAATGTATTTAAATAAATCGAATATCAAAACATAATTACTACTTCTCAAGCACTTATAATTTGTAAGTGTGTTCTCAACTGAAATTTTAATGAATTTTAAAAGTCATTCTAAATTGAGGTGTCTTCAATTAATAATTCAATATAATCTATTAAAATCTAGGTATTCCCAGCTCAAATTTAATTGGATTTAAATGAGATTTTGTAAAATCTAGGTATTTTCAATAACTCATGGATTTATAATGATTTCATTAATAAAGGGATTTCAACTGATTTGGATGAATTTCAAGCCTAAAAAAAAAAAAAATACACGTAACAAACTATTTAAAAATTTCGTCATTTTTAGTGAGACTTTTATGGATTCTGAAATAAATATATTCAAATTCACGAAATTAATTAGAATTATAATATTTTAAAATTCATTAAAATCCTAGTTGAAGACACCTCCTTGATCTCATATTTGGTCAGAGGGTAACAAATTATGGTCTTTGCCTCCTGGAAAAGAATTCTAATTTTTCATTTTCTCAGCCATTTTTATGTCCCATCCTTAATGAATAATATTATTCATGTGGTTATCACTAAGTTTAGTTGGTAATGAATATTCAGCAGTCTAGGTGATAGTGGACCCTCAATGATTTGTCAATCAAGGAGCCTACTTCCATCTAAACGGGTGATGAATAGCATTTCTGAAGGGAAACCTTAAATGCGTTCAAAATTGCGGCTACTTGATAGAGTAAGAACGAAAAACACAAAACTACACAACCAGGCTCTAAATTATTTGCTGAATATTAAGGCTACTTGATAAAGTAAAATTTGACATAGAATTCTAAGAAGATGCTGGCTTCAACATGAAAACCTGCAAACATAAATTCTAATGAATCCTGGGAATTCAAGACGAACTAAATACTGAAGGGCGNCAAACATAAATTCTAATGAATCCTGGGAATTCAAGACGAACTAAATACTGAAGGGCGAGGAGGGACAGGAACTTCGGCAACTCTCTCAAGCATCTGTGTAATTCTTTTCATGGATGGCCTAAGTGAAGGATCCTCTTGAATGCACCAAATTGCTACCATCACTAGTCTTTCTACACCTTTCATGTCATTACTTGCTTCTTCATCGTTTTCCACCATTTTGTTTAGTTTCTTTTTGCTGTAGCAGTCGTAGGCCCAATCGA
>CAIGRP010039765.1:0-12503 GCA_903798385.1 Fraxinus cuspidata
GTAGGGAAAAACTCGAGGTTACGATAATAGAAAAACCGAGCTCGAGGACAATCCTACAAGGGCTACGAAAGTGGGTTATGTAAGATCGAGCATGTATGTGAATATCTTGAGCATATTGCCTTATCCCGAGGCGTTGATATAATTTGCCGAGAAGTTGGAGAGCTTGAGTAATTAATGCTCGATCAAAGCTCTGCTGTATCAGAATGTAAAACTTTTTGCCACGTTCTTTAATTTTAAAAATTAAACAAAATTATTTAACTATAATCTGCCTATTGTTACTTAGCAAATAAAGAAAAACATAAATTATGTTACTTAGCAAATAAAGAAAAACATAAATTATGAGCATGATTGCACAAAGAGAGAGAGAGAGAGAGGAGAAATGACCAAGAATAGCTTGCGGATAGGCTATTGGTCATGCTCTTCATCTTTAACCAAGTTGTTGCATCTAACAATCACAACTGATATTCATCTAACAACTACAATTAATTTCGGCTACGAACCAGTTTAATCACTTGATGTCCCATCCTGGAATTTTTGCTCCCAAATAAACTACGGGAACAACGACAGTAAACGATGACGCGTTAAGCCTCATAGACCTCGGTTCGTGATTGAAGAGATAAATAATACCCATCTCACCATCTTGGCTCAAGTAGTAAAGTCAAATGGCTGTTCAAAGAAAAACAAACTTGTATTCATTACTCGATAATCTTAGCATGCGTGTTGCTTAGAGCCGTCGAATTTAGATGGAGAATGATGGTTGAGGTCAGGCATATATGAACACCTTGTTTAGTGAGTGTTGAATTAATTAATTTAAATAAATAATTGTGTGATTTATCTTATCTTATATCTATGAGATTTAAAAGTTGAATTAGTTCAATGAATACATTACTATATGTGTCAATTAATATAATAAATAAATAAAAATGACATTATTGAAATATTTTTAATGATTGTAATTGATCAAAAGACTTGATAGGCAACACCACCACGACATTCCACATCCCACCACCATCATAGTCCAACTATAGATTATTCTTGTTTTGCTCTCTCTAACTGTTACGATTGGACTATTAGTAAGTCACAGTTGGACATCATAGTTCCATGACTCACTAGATAAACTCTTGTCGGTACACAACGAGCTCACCATTGAAAGGTTGGAAATTCAATTAACAAGAAAATTCATTAAGAATCCAAGACTTCAAAGTGCTAAAAAATGTCAAGGGTTTAAAACTTCAGATGTAATTTTGCCTCTTTTTAAGAAGTGTATTTAGTTCTTGAAAATAATATGATGAATTAAGCCCATGTTTGGTAATCATCATTTGAAATTTTTTTTTCTAAATACTTATTTTCAATCATATATTTACACAATAAAATATTTTGTACGTAAGCTCAAAACTTTTTTTATATTTTTTAATCACGCATTCTTCTAAAATCACTCTTTAAAATATTGTTTTTTCTCAAATAATTTTCATCAAACAGGGGCTAAGTTCAAAGAATCAAAACGAACTTATTTTATCGTGTAAAAATGAAATTCAGAAGAGTCAATTCTTGAGACCGTAATTTGTTGCGTGTCCTTAACAATATATGAAAGCGAGAAGTTGCTTAGATTTTGGCAAGAGATAAATCCTTAAAACATGAAGAGTTCCTTAATTCTCACGGAAATGAACCGGCTGTTGAGCCAGCAAATGGACAAGCTATTGCCACGTGGCCCCACACCAAGCCTCAAGACTCTTTCTCCATTTCTCGTCTTTTACTCTTCTGCATGTTACCTTCTCCCACATTTTCACTCTCTCACAGGAACCAGAACCATTATTTCATCGCTAAACGGGCACAAAATATCTGAATCCATCATGAAAAATTACCCACAAGGTGCATCCCATTTGTTCATTTCTTTCTGGGTTTTGATTTTCATTCAATTTCTTGTTACTTTTAATTACTTATGATTTCTAATTTAATTTTTTAATAGTTGTTTTTGTGAACTGAGATTCTGGCGATGAATTCTAACGTGGTAAATTCAATTGTATTTGTGTGTTTGTTATTTTTTGGGGTTATTGGTGAAGATACTCAGGAGTCGATAAAAGAACAGCAGAGGGAAGGGTATTGCAAGGAAGCTTGTGATGCATCAAAAGGTGTAGCTGATGATATACTCCCTCACATTCTCAACCTGTGAGTGCCTGCCCCTTTTCAATTATTCTTAAATTTTATCTGCCTTTCTCTATTTATTTTTTTTTTCAAATTTTGAAATCTTATGCAATGGCCCATAATTTAATAATAATGAACTAAAAAAATTCCCCCGATGGGAATGAAATGCTAAAAGTTAGAACGTAACTTTTTCCAAGATCATAAATTTTCTGGGTTGTAACGTAATATGTTTCTTTATATCTCAATAACTGCCTATAGTGCTGATAAAGCCGGGCTATGGTTTGATAGATTGAGGAGGAATGAACTGAGTTTTCTGGTGGGCATTCATGGGTTTATTGTGTAATTGATTGAGGATATCATCTACAAATGGCACTCTTTTTTGGAGGAAAAACTATTTTAATAAGATGATTGGTCCAAGGAATATGGAGAATTGTTAATATTAAAAAGAGTAATATGAAGTTGGAGTTTAGAAGGGAAATGTAATTATGTAACTCATTTGCTGCTCTTGATGTTCATATCCAGTGAGGCTGAGATATTGGAAAGATAAGTAGCATGGGTTCTTCTAAAATTCATATTCTGGATTAGTATTATATGCTATTGACAAATGAGGAAGGGGTTATCTGTGGGACTATGATAGATTAAGGTTTGAATCTTGATACGACTAAATGTTTCTGCTTCGGTGCATGTGCGTGTGTACCACGTATATATATGAAGATTGACCCCAAAATGATTCAGTCGACAAGTTTAGCCCATCATCATTGCTATTCACATGAAGATGAGGTCTCATTATTCTTTGACATTTCCAGCTGTGGTCTTGTTCTATCTAGGATGCAATCTCTCTATTGAAGTGGATAAGAGGAATTAGTTCTTTCCTCTTGATGTAGTGTTCATAAAGGAGTGGATAAGATATTTAAGTGCTTTCAGAAAGTAATCAGTTAGTAAAAATCCATAGTATGGTTCGCTCACGTGGTGTATGCTGTAGAATTTTTTTATTCTCAACACTAAACTCAAGACCGCTTCTTAATTGTAGCACATATGTTTTTTCTTCATTTTGGGTTTGGTTAGTTGAAGAATTGTTAAACTAACAAAAAATTTCTTTATAAATTTTGGATTTACTGTAAGTTGTACTTTTATTTATTCGATTCACTAATTCTCTGTCAACATTGCAGCTATGCCTCCCGTGCAACATCTAAAGATTTTGACATTTATGCTCCAAATGCAACCTTTGAAGACCCCCTTATGTGCGCACACGGGTATGATTCACTATAAAACTTTGTCAATTTAGGAAAGTGATTCTTTAGATGATACTGATTAGGATGTAGGAATGTATCTATAAATAGCTATGCTATTCGGGCAATTTAATGTTGAGTAATCACTAATATCATATGTGGAAGTCTGAAGGTTGGTTTTTGAAATTTATTCAGATTTGTTGACCATGTACGGTACAGTCAAATAGGCAGAACTATGAGAATGCTGAATTCCTCATCCGAATATCATTGTTTCCTATCCTACTTTATTTGACATCAATACACGCGTGCTAGTTGTAACTCTAGTTACTCTGCTTCATGAACAATCCCCAGTCCTTGAAAAATGATACAACAGTTAAAGAATGAAAATGTGGAAAATAGAATATGGGAACAATAATTTGAAGAAAAAGGTGGTTAGATTAATTGAATGTATGTCTCATCTTTTCTGTTGAGGTGGCTTATTTACTTTCTAGAACCAATTCTAAACTTCTTATATGATTATCTTGCTCTTATCTGCATGTCTCTGTTGATTGCAGGGTACAACAGATCAAATCGGCATTCTATTCACTTGCTAAGGTTACTTCACATTTGACTTTTTAGTCCACCCATCTTTCTTTTTTTTTCCATTTTTGAACTAAGCCAGTTACAGTAAATTTCAATGCACTATTTGTTTCAAAATTGAGAAGCTAAAGTAAAGCTCTTTAAAAATACATGACATAGTTTACAGCTAAAGTTGGTGTATTTTCGTGAGTATGCCTTTATTTGAGGGAACCCTTCCTCTTGATATTAGTTTCAGCATATGCCTACATAATGTATGACTGTATGTGATTTCTTAGAATGCGAGTTTTAAGTGATTGACATTTAAACCTACTTGTACTGACTTGATTTTCTCCCTCCATAGATTATAGAGTTTCTGTTTTATATGAGATAGTTGCATGGTTTTTAACACAGATTGCTGTATGTCATTATTAGTGTTCATTTAATAATTTCAGGTCTTCAGTGAATCGAGAATTGTGGAGTACAGTATCAAAGGAAATGTAATTTCACCTGGAAAGGAGGAGGTTGAAAATCTAATTATCATTTAAGTGTCAATATTCTTTAAATGGTAGTTATCCATTTCACATTTTTATCTGGACTGCGTTTACTTATTTTCAGTTTGTTGTCTTATCTAAACTTGGACTCCAGATACTTATTGACAACAAACAATATTACAAGTTTATGGGGAATGACATAGATATGATATCGCTCATCAAGCTGTACATAGAGGATGGGAAAATTGTTCGTCATGAGGATTGGTATACATCCACATTTTATACTTATAATTAACCTGCCCTTGCTACAGTGTTGAAGTCTTCACGACAAGTCTCATCGCATGAGTTCATAAAAACTTCAGTTAAAAGTAATGATTGGATATTTACGCCTTGTTATCAATTTAACAAATTAAGTTACGTCAAAGACATATTGAGAGTGAACTAGCAAGCATAGTCATTGTGTCTTGTAATAATCGAATCATCTCATCTAAAGGTTTAAACTTTTAGAGAGGGAACAAACATATCTATTCAAATTATGTCTCATGCACATCTATTCATATGCAAGCTAGATTTATTTTTGTCACATGCCTAACTTGTTCACAGTTTTCGTAAATGGGAGTATGTTATATTTGAATCGAGGACCTTTGTTTGCTAGGATATTATGTGAAGCATCTCAACTAAAAGTTTAAGAGATGGTTTAAACGTATTTATAATATTATGTTCTCCTTCACGTGTACGTGCACAATTACATGAGATTTTTCCTTGTTTTGTTGAATATCTGCTTAAATGCATACAGGTGGGATAAAAAACCCTTATGGAATAGGGATACAGTTAAGTTGCCCGTTGTAGGCCGAATCACAGAGATGACACGCCGAGCTTCCATGTTCGCAACTCATGCTCTTATGAGGTTTGGCAAGGACCCGACCATGTAAAGTTATCCGGTAGACAGAGGGCATACTATATAAGTCTTCTAAAATGTTTCTAGCTTAATCTGTTATTACATATGAATTTGGTGGCTTATGCTGTCCTGTTTGGCTCCTTCTTGTGATTGTCTTTGTTGGTGATCTTTTATACGAGTGTTGTATTGCTCTTGGTAATACGGATTAATTACATAACCGTTAACGGGAATCGGGTATTTGGAGGGGAGGGTAGATTCTTTTCTTTTTCATTTTCCTATTTTTTATTTTAATAAGTTCTCATTAAAAATATGTGCTGGAGCCATTTTATCATGCACCTTTTTATTTTAACAGTAATGGAAGATTTTTTTCTCCTAATTTGCGCAGCAATGATGAGAGATTAAAGACTAAAATGTCATGTTTCAAAGATTTAAGAGGAACTTACTATAGAGAGCATAAGTCGAGGTTCAACGGTGCAATTTCTTACCATGCCTACATTGCTTCGAGGCTTTGAGCCATTTCCGTAGCTCACTAGAAGCAGGGTTTTTAACCCAACGAAAAATAAGAGGGTCCAGGTCAAAGAGCTCCTGTTCGACCAAATAGTGAATAATTAATTAAACATATATAAACACATACATTATTCAGATTTGGCCCCCTCTTGTCTGATGAATTCTAAGAGATAGTATTTGCAAAGCAACTGTACAAGAATTTCTACTAACGAAATTCTATACTCTCTCGACGGGAGGAGAGAGGGCCAGCTTCTGTGTATATATATTGTCAAAATGCATTTCCACCACATACATTATTCAGAAACTAAGAATTCAATTATGTTATATGAATTACAAATATAAATAAAGCTCAATTTCATTAAACTACTTTATCTCTTAACTTCATCTGTAGAATTAACAATTGAAGTGGTCTAACAAAATTAATAAAATTGAGTTATATTTGAAACTTTGTGATGGCAATATGTTCTGAAGTCATATCGAATTGTTGATGCAATATGCACCCTTACAAACACTATACTCGTGGAAGAATTGTAGAAGAAAGGTTAGGGAGAAGAGATAGAATGCGAAGAGAAGATGGTGGAGAAAAGAGAAGAAAAAGGAAGAGAAATAGAAGAGAGAGAGAGAGAGAGGCACGTTTATCCAATTCAATCAAGTTTGTCAAATATAAAACATTATGAGGGTGTTTGGTGGGGATTAAAATTAGATTTTTAGTAGATTGTGATAGAAGTTTTTGAAATATGTGGTTGAAAAGTTGTGGGGACGCATGAAAGATGTGGTTCATATTGATTGTTTAACTTTGACTTAAATTAAAATTTGATTCTAATCCGAAAACAAACATGGTCTAACCCTCTTATACAAGGGTTCAACTTAACCCAAGAACGAAACAACGAAGGGAATACAATAAATCACAAGAAAATTCCTCAATAAAATTCAATGTCTTTCTCAAAACTAAGCAATCATTCTTGGTATGTCTTCAATGGAATATAACTTAGGTTCTTCATCATTCTCCCCCTTTGAGTGAACTGATCAAAATCTAGCGCAACAAATTCTAAGGGGATATTTCTTTCTAACAATATATCCACGTTGAACTCATGATGACAACCTAGTGTATGCATCCGAAAGATTGCCTCCTTGAACCAGAAGTAATTCATCTCACTGTAATAATAAATTGATGGGACTTAAGAAAAGTTGGCTTGTTGCTAAAGGCTATACAATAGACCAACATGGGAACATTTATATGCTATCTTCGGCAGCTAAAACGTGGTCCTTAGTTCATAACGCCTTTTTGCACAATTATTTAGAAAAGTCTACAATGAGGCCGTTGAGAATGAGAAACCCTAATTTTATTCAATCGATAGCAATAAGAAAAATAAACACTGAAGTGTAAGTAATATGTCCTAAATCCAATTAACATACAAACATTTTAATTGATTAATACATTTTTATTTATGACAAATTTATTATTATTATTTTGAGAAAGTAAATTAATAGAATTCGTAAATTTGAGTCTTGATAATTAATTAATTACAAGTACTTACTATTGTGATGTACAAGTTATATGTGACTGAATATTAAATGATTCGTGATTGTAAATGATAACAAAGTACGAATATCATTATTGCAATTAGACCAACATATGTGACTTTTTTTTTTTTTACTTATGAAGTGAGTATAAGCTAATCTCACATTTAGAATGTAGTTGCATTTATAGACGCACGAATGTTTTGCTAAGAGAACAAAACATTGGAGACATGTTACACGGATTACACATGAATAACTATTACAGTGTTAGTGGTTAATTTTTTAACATTCGGAAGTAGAATTGGTCATTCGAATTTGGATTATCATAGTACCTTATATGGAGACTGTCATATTTTGGTGATGTTGGATATTGTTTTGTCAAGAGTCACTAATACAACATTATTGGAGTATGGTAAGAATCTTATGAATGTTGTAAATGATCAATTAATAATTCGTCACTCTTAAATAGTAAGAAAATATGATCTACGTTTCATTTGTTTTAAGTTAATATTGAAATCCTTGGCAAGGTAAGATCATAAGTCGAAAAGGGTTTTTGCAATAATTGATTTAAGGGTGGGATCAATTAAATCAAGTTTAACACATCTCCATATCTCTTAGTTGATCGGGTTATATTGACGAAGAGATTATAGTTTTATGATAATAGAACAAGTTTAATTTTATCGCATCACGTGATATTTTTCGTCACATGTATTGTGGGATACATTGTTAAATGTCAATCATGAATGATAGATATTAATTAATTAATCTAGGTAAATTTAAATTATTTTAATTTATTTTATTTTGATTAGATCAAAATTCACGTCCGATGTCGTGATCGGAACCTAATACATCACACAGAAGGCGAGAAATAGAAAAATGAAATTAAAAATTAATTAATTAATAATTGTGAGACATTATCCAATTAATTTATTAGTAAAGTACTTGAAGATCTATAGAAATTTAACACACTCAAATTTTCAACAAAAACATAGTTTTCAAAATCATAAATACATCAAATATATAATTCTTTGTTCGTTCGTTAGCTGAGTTTGGATTATGCTGAGTTTTTTTTAGCTTATTTCCTTTTTAAATTTTAGCAAATGGTGTTTTTTTACTGGATATACTCGAAAACAAGAAGATATCATTTACGGACCAAAAGGGTGGGCCACTATTTCTGCCTAGGCATAGTTATTTTCTGTGTCTCGCCTAGTCGTGACACCGACCTTTTAGAATACTGAGGAAATATATGATTAAAATTAAAGTTTAACTTTAAAATTATTAAGAACTTATAATCAAACACAAACAAGAACTGAAAAGAATCCATGAAGAAGCCCGAGAGGTCCCCGCCAAACACACCCTAACTCACGGTTTTAGACTTTTAGTTCCGGGAAACCTTCTTTACCAAAAAACTATACCTATCATCACAGCAATTCCAAGTGCCCGCTTAGCGTAAGACCTTTCGTAATTTTCTTCGCAACAACCGATTCCTCGACCAGTTGTGCACGCGAACAATTCTCCGTTGCCCAATTCCTCGATTCAGATCAAAGGTTTTTGTTCAAAATTTCCATCTTTTTTTATCTATGTTTTAGATCTCTTCACTACATTTTCTATCAGATTTATGTAACTTTTTTAAAAAACCGTCTTATGCTTAAAACCCTATTTTTTTTTGGGAGAGCAGTGCTATTATGTTTTTGTATATGTTGATAGGTTTATTATTTCCCAATTTTACAGTGTTATCGTGTTGATATCTGCAATTTCGTTTATTTTGACTGCCTTATGGCATTTTCTTGCGCTTTATAGATAAACTCAATTCAAATATGCGCAATACAGAAATCTGGGTTATGATTCGTATGTTATGATTCATGTTGATGATACATTCCACGAGGGAATAATGATGTTATAAGTATATATGGTAGAACTCATCTTAAAGGGGGATTTTAGTGGGATGGCGTCTAAGTGTTTATAAGTGCATGAGTCAAGCTTTAAAATTTACTACTGTTTGTATTCAGAACCACACAGAGGTCCATTTTTATAGTCAAGTGGCTTAATGGAACCAGTTGGACCACCTTTATAAGGCTGCCTTCTCTGGTATCATCGTAACGAACATATTGGGTAGACTCACTCGCTAAAGTGCTTATAAGCCCACTAGCTAGACCTTAGCGACGTGAGACAATAGTCATTACAAATGCAAATGTATTCTGGCAAACTTGTTAGTCTACACCATATAGCATCTACACATGAGATCCTTTTGGATTTGTTACTTTCTTATTTTTTCTTTTAAAGAGTTGGAATTAAATCATAATTTTTTAGAGTTTGGATTAATTTCAGAATCCTAATGTTGCAATTTTTGGTAAAAAAAAAAAAACATTTGTGTTTTACTGGGGGATATCAATTTCTCTGGAGAACTTAAGATATGAGTCAAAGGGGCTTGATTTATAGCTTTGTTGCGAAAGGAACTGTTGTTTTAGCAGAGCACACTCCTTATTCTGGAAACTTCAGCACAATTGCTGTCCAGTGCTTGCAAAAGCTTCCTTCTAACAGCAGCAGATACACATACTCCTGCGATGGCCATACCTTCAATTTTCTCACTGACAGTGAATTTGGTATTTACTCTTTCTCAGACATGCTCACACATTTGCAGTGTGTAATTATTAATGCTTTAGTTAACCTATTAACTATCTATAATTTAATTCTTCTGTAGTTTTCCTTGCTGTTGCTGACGAATCTATGGGAAGACTTATACCTTTTGTGTTTCTCGAGAGGGTGAAGGATGACTTCAAACAACGATATAGTAACAGCATCAAGACCGATGGCCCTCACCCACTTACTGATGATGAAGATGATGATTTGTTTGAAGATCGATTTAGCATTGCATACAATCTTGACCGAGAATTTGGGTCTGTGGTTATTATTTACTACTGAATTAAATTTACTGTGTGAGCTGAATCGTAGTGGACTTGATATTGTGTTTTGTTTACCAGGCCGAGGCTTAAAGAGCACATGCAGTATTGTATGAATCATCCAGATGAAATAAGTAAGCTGTCCAAAGTGAACGCTCAAATAACAGAGGTCAAAGGAATAATGATGGACAACATTGAGAAGGTAAATGTTACTTCATTTGACTGTTTATTGAAGGTTATGATGATTATATTCATGCTGAGGTTAAAAAAATAAACAATAAATGAAAGCTATATGCATTTTTCATTAAGTTATGTTTATTTTTCACCAGTAATTGGACACTTCGCTTTTTCGTCCCCCTTTTTTTCTTGACTATTCAATTGATGACTTTTTCATATATTAATGGTAAGAAACAAATAGGTTTTGGACAAAAAGTTTATATAATTTTAATGGATCGGTATTGAACATGTTAGCCTGTAGTTATGATTCAACCTGTTGTATCTCGCTACACTGTGAATTCAATCTCGATTTCCCTTTGTGAGCCACAACTAGCCCAAGCTTATTTGTACTCTCTGTCCCTCCCTCCCTCCCTCCCCTGCCATATTGACTTCATCTTGTTTATTCCCACTCTTATCATGTAAATCTTTTATCTTATCCAATCTTGGTTTAATTCGGTTAATTCATATTCTAAATAGGAAGATTTGAAGCCAAAATTAATAGAAGAGTAATTTTAATGCAATCAAGACTATCTTGTTCTCGTTTTGGATATCTATGATTTTGGTTTCATTAACCAATTTCTCAACTTGTTACAATAGAGACCAATAGCATAGTTATCAGACCCGACCCGGTTGTCGATCTGAACAAGTCATCGAGTCAATGGTTCAACTGGTGGGTCACCGGTTCAACCGGTGGTTCATTGCTAGGTCAAATATTAGTTAAAAAATATTTTTTAGAACAAATAGACAACATTTTGCTAATATGATATTAAATTTTGCTTTGGATCTATTTGGTAACAATTGGTTTAGATTGAACCAGATCCGGTTTCCACTCAAGCCTGATTCGGACGGTTATGGGCCGGTTTGAGCAGTTCTTGATCGGTTATTTGATAATGTACCAATTAAAAGTTCTTGTCTGGTTGAGTTAAGCAGCTGGTCCAGACTCATTGCTCTGCTCTTAACAACATCAGGACGCACCTGGAAATTCTACTGCTGAATCAAATTTTTTAGAAAGGATCTGTGTGACAAAGCTTATGATAAAAGTGTTAGCAGATTTTGTTAAAGTTGATGAAAATGTGTGGTCGGATAGTTGATAAAAGTTGTCCCATGAAATGTTTGCTTAAAATTGAATTTTGGCTTGGTGATAAGGTGATAAAATTATCAAACAAGCACAAAATTGGTTTAATCTTGACTCAATAGTTCTTAGGCATGCTATTGACGAGATGAATAGCTTGTCCATTTATGATATTATTATTCTCTACGGATGATACCAATTTAAAACAGCCTATCAGCTATTTTAAGTGGAACCGAGCATGCAAAAAATAAATAAAGCTGAGATAAACTCAGTATTTATATTTCTGTCACCCTGATTTCTATTGGACATATTGGATTGATGTTTGTGTGTGCATTTGTGCATATGCATTATATTGATAAAAGAACAACTAGGCATGAGCAGCAGGTGAAAGCCAAATTAATTCATGACAATGTTTTATATGGGAATGGAGCCGACTATGGGGCCTTCTGGTTGACCTGTATTAGTTGTGCGTTTTCGTGTGTGTGTGTGTGAGAGAGAGAGGTAAAAAAAAAAAAGCTGAAAGGGGAGATGTGGCCACTTACTCGAAAAGATAGAGAGATGGTAAAAGTTAGTCAAAATAATTATACTTAAAGAGTGTGATTTCTGAACACGAGGACTAAGCAGGGTCAAATCCTAGGATATTTAGGCAGTAAGGGCAAATGGGGTTGGGGTTTATTTGAAGTGCTCAATAGGGTTAATGGGCATTGCAGTGGATCCAATTTGGAGCCTAAATTTGCAGCTTTGATTGACCTACTCTAAGAACTCCATTAGGCGGTTATGATATTCTGTTTGTATTGTAACGATTAGTTACTGGTTCTTGTTTTCATCATGACTAGAAACTGGAATTTTATTGTATTTGGTAAAACTGTAAAGGCTACCCAAGTTTGTAAACCTAACTTGCACATATGTATATTACGAGGAAACTTAAATGTTCAATGGAATTATCGTAACATAGTTCTTTATTTATTT
>CAIGRP010039769.1:0-26359 GCA_903798385.1 Fraxinus cuspidata
AAACCTAAGTGACGGCAGTAGACATCATTTTGCCGAGGAATCATACTAAAATTTTCTAATTACCAACTATTTTACAAATGAATTAAAATATTTACAATGTGTGAGTCAAGGGGCTTAGATGAAGCTGCGGTCCTTGACACCGTGGCTCGTCACCGCCCATAACTAAGTAATATAAAAAAATAAAAAATAAAAAAATAATATTTTTACTTTTTTATTTTTTTAAGTTTAAATATGTATTTTTCATATATTAATATTTAGTTATTATTTATAACACATATAAATTGCACAAATTTTAAATATATTATAAGCAATTAATAGATTTATCACGAATTGAAAAAAAAAAAAAAAACAAGCCAGCTCGGCTCGCTAAGGCTCGAGCCTAAAGCTCTGGCCGAGCCTCTTTTTTTAGTCGAGCTTTTGCTCTGCTAGGCTCTGTTTTGCTCGAGCAGAACCCGAGTTTTGAGTTTCTACTCGTGGCTCGACTCGACTCGACTCGTTGACATGGCTAACAACGTCCTAAGCCTTTTGCTAAAATTCCTAGAGTAATATGGAATCATACCACAATACACCATATCAGAGTCCTATGGCATGAATGGTGTTACTGAAAGACAAAACAGGACAATTAAGGATATTATAAGGAATATGATTAGTCATTTCACCTTGTCGGAATCTCTCTATGAAGAAGAACTAAAGACTACAACTTAAATTCTCAATAAAGTTTCATGTAAAACAACTGTTAAGATGTTACAAATTTTCTAAGATCTCACTATTAGGTCAATTTTCAAAACAGGAATTGTACACTTCCTTGAGGATGTAGAGTTTTTTTGGGGAGGGGTGGGGGATAAGATTTTAAGGATAAGAAATTTGTTTTTGAAGAAGGATATGTATATATCACTTATGTTGCAATTGACAATGATCACGACCATGGACAAATTCATGCTCTGGATCTTGTTCAATAAGCAATTTCAAATCAAAATAATATTACAAAATCCCCTATACACAATCAAGAGATTGTTCAAAAAAAAAAAACTCAACAATCTCAAGAATAAATACTGTTCACGAAAATATATTTCGAATTGAAGTCACTGTAAGTGTACGGTTCGTTAACAAGTAATAAAGTGGATCTTGAGTCCGAATATCGTCCCATGGATATTGATTAGTTCAAGTTTTACTATCGTGACCTTAATCGAAACAAGAATAAAATGAGTTGTTTATTACGATGAACTTATAGCTAAAATAATAATGCAGATGCAATTATGAGTGATTGATAAACGAAATGCAATTTATTTTAAATGTATGTCGAAGTTTTCTTATAAATAATGATTGCACTAGGATCACGAATCCCTATGTAATATTCATTTTAAACATAGTTCTATAATTTGACAACACGAATGAAATATTGACGAATCAATGCTCCTAAATTATTTAACAGCCTCTCTCGAATAAAGTCAAACATATTCTCGTATATGACCCGACTATATCTCTATGACAGACGCGAATATACAAAAATACATTTATTTTTATGACCACTTAAAGATTCACATAGGGCATAGCGGTATTTCTATCCTCTATCAGACTCTATGATGATTTATACCATGTTGAACTTATTTCTCTTCTTTCGAATGCATGAAATAAGTTACTACACTCACACAATTATGTGCACAATAATTATAGAGAAAATAAGATAATATAAACCATTCAAATATCCAAAACGTGTTTTTGATGTTAAGAATTGTTAAACTAAGAATTAAAAATCATACTACATAGTTCATCGATCTCCTAATACAGAATTAACCTAACCTAGCATGATGGAAAGAATAAAATCAGAAAAACAATGAAGGAACGACATCACCAATTCAATTCTTGAGATTAATCTTCGCGTCGTGGTGTTGATCTTAATGTTGTTGCTCTTTTCCTCCTCTCAAAACCATTATGCATATATTTTTTAGGTCAAAAGGAGATCTCTCCCCGTGTTCTAGTCGAGTTTGGTATATATAGGATGCTTAATCTTTTTACGAAAGTAGGGTTTCAGTTGAAAAAGGAAACAAAATCTCGCCAAAAGTTTGTACTGTGTGGTCGCATGATACATTTATAAGCGATCGCACAGAAGGATGTCCAACCATCAGTTTTGGCCCTGAAATACACAATGTGGTCGCATCAAATTAGACCAATGCGGCTGCATAGGTATAAGTTTTTTCTCACCGGACAACTTTCAGTATTTTGATCATGTCTTTCTCTCCCGAGATCCGATTAAGGTGATTCATGCATTGGCAATATACCACAAAGGGCTACAAATTTTCTAGATAATTTTTACTATTCGATCATTTCTTATGCCAATAATGGGTCTCAAATCGAGATTGAAAATTTGAAGCATAACTTTTTCGACTGGAAGTTGATATGTGATAGTACTTGGACTATATTTCATCAATTTGGCTTCTTTCCTTATCCAATTGATGTCTAACACTCTCAAATCTTCATCGTGTGGTTCGACGTTAATTTTGAGTATTTGCATTTCAGTCCCCGAACTTTATAATTGATACAATTGAGCCCTTTTCCGCTACATTTGCATTCTTTTCTCCAATTCTTCATCAAACATTGAGTTTTACCTACAAAATGAAATATAACATAAGTTAGGTAGTATTTTATCCAAAGAACAGTAAAATATTATCATTTAGGACCTCGAATAAGTGTAGAAACTAGACTTATCAAATGCCATTAAGGAAAGCTACTTGAGAAAAGAGAAAGACAATTACGGATGACTTCATAGTCTTTTTCCAAAAAAGTAAGGATGATAATGGATTGATGAAAGTTGATATGATCAATCAACTTTCACCAACCCATGTAAAGGAATAATTCTCAATAGTGGATTAATGCCATAAATAACGAGATAAAATTTATGAAAGACAATAACGTTGTGGAACTCGTCCCAATGCTCGAAGTTGCGAAGCCCATTGGTTGTAAATAAATATTTAAAACCAAGAGGGATTCGAATGATGATGTAGAGACATATAAGGCTTGTATTGTTTGCAAATGGCTTTACTCAAAAGAAAGGCATTGACATTAAAGAGATTTTCTCTTCGGTTTCTACGAAAGACTGTTTTAGGACTATTATGGCACTTATGACACATTTTGATCTTAAGCTACGTTGGGTGATTTACAAATTAAAGAAATATATCCATGAGTTTAACTAGGCTTCTATCAATGGTATCACAAATCTCATCAAATAATTATCTTGTTTGGTTTTAAGGTAAATATAGTTGATGATTGTGTATACCACAATTTCAGTGGAAGTAAGCATATTTTCCTGTTATCTCATTTAGTTTTGGGGTAAATATAGTTGCTGATTGTGTATACCACAAGTTCAGTGGAAGTTTAGTTGGAGTTTGTATTTAAATTTTCAGTGTAATTTAAGAAATATAGTATTTAGTTAAGTTTCACTCTGATTAAACTTTTTGGTTTGATCTCATTAAATAATAAGGTAGGATCAATTGGAAATAAGCATGTTTAGATCACATTGTATGTAAATTCCATACTACATATCTACACTTGATCTATGTTATTTGATTGTGTTGATATACGTGACAATTGATGGTTTTAGTTATAATATTTGTAATGAAACCACTTTGATCCTATATTGACATAATTGATGGAAGAGATTGTTCGGAGATATTGTTGATTATGTTAGCAAATTTTTTTTTTTTTTTTACTTCATAAGATTATGTACATTTATAATGTAATATATGTGGTCCAACGGGAGGATTGTTTGGTTTTTTAATTAGTTATGTGAGCATATGTAATTAATTGTATATAAGGCTATCTTAAAGTTAAACCTAATTAAACTGATGTAATAAATAATTAAATTTATGGGCTTTGAGTATCTAAATAAAGTGTGGGCCTGATTATTTTTGTAGGGATCTGTTCCATTAGGGTTGTATTTGACGATAACCTAAATACAAATGAAAACTATAAATACGGTTATGATCTCTAACTCATGTGTGATTCTCTTTCTTTTTTTGTGATATCCCATCAACACAAGAGTACAATAGGAAACATATTGAATATGAATATCCAAAACTCACAATCAAAATCTAGACTATGAATCAAGAAACAATATCAAGAACATGAAGTAAAGAATCAAATGAGACAAAATTCAAGATTAAAAGTGATGAAAAACCCAAACATGAAAAGATTGAAGTTTAAACTTCAAGATCTTAAATCAAGATTCAGTAATAAAGAATCATTTTTAAAGAATTAAATTATGTTTCGCATTATTAACTTCTTGGTGTTTTGACATGGAGAATCTTGGCAATAAAGAAATTTAAGTTTGCAAGTTCTAAAATTTCTAATTTTATAAAATTTGAAGTTTCAACATACCAATCTTAAAAAGAGATCAATTTGGCCATTTTTGAGATCTCCAAGACTTGTCCAATAAAGTCTACTTGTCGTAAAAAGAAAACATCCCTGCCGTTGTCTAAGAACTATAGGCATTAATAGGAACAATTTATCAGTACATATTCATATAGCCCTGGCCAACTGCAAATTGTTAGATTTCACAAGTATTGGAAAAAACTAGAATGAAGACAACTTTCCATGCATGTTGAAAAAATCCCACGGGCATTATTTTCTAGTATTAGAGTACTGCATCTTCTTGTCATCAAACAAATATTGACCTCCCATTTCTAGAATTAACTTTGTCCCTGTTATTAGTAAGTTTTTGAAACTGAAGTTCATATTATTATGGAATTAAATTGTGATATAAATACAGAGACGGATACATGTACTAAAAAAATCATTAAAGAACATAGTTTATTTAAAATATTCCCGACGAGGACTTGAAACATAATATTCGTCTATAATAGAAACTAGATCGATTTTTTCAGCAAGTTCTCTTTCTATAAAAAATTCTATAAAAAGTATCATACAATCAACAAGAAAGTTATCCTCCATTTTGTTGCGAAGTGTTGTCTTCACATGTTTCATTGTTGAAAATGCTTAATTAGTGCTTGCAGTAGAAACGGGTAATGTCAATACATGACAAATCAATCTAGTCACCATAATGTAACTTTCTAACCTTCCAGTCTCAGTCAACTATCTGCATAACTTAGCAAGTGTAGATATTTGAAATCGAGACTCTCTCTTCATATCTAACTCATAATGTGGTAATTCAAATTCTAATGTAATAATATCTTGCTTTTAAAAATCTTGAGGATAGAATTTCTCTACAAGTGTGCTAATTTTATGACTATCAAATGATCTAAATGAATCTTTAAAATCCAAAACAGTACTGAGAGAAAGGAGTTCTAGTGATATATCATTAAATCTTGTACTTAACTCCATCGTCACAAAATCTATTGCTTCATTGACAACATCATAGTGAGAATAATGCTCAACTGTAATTTCATCACTAGAACGACCAATGTTATACAAACCTTCTAGATTAGGTATTGTAATATCATTTCTTAAGCAAAAAAAATTTACTTCTGGAAGAAATTCTTCCCAATCGTCATCTTTCAATTTCTGAAGCAATCGTTTTGTACTAGACACAAATCTTAAAGCGACCAAGATGTCTCGAGTTTTTTTTTTTTTTAAGGGTTTGACAAAGAATATTAGTGATTCTCATAATTCTATGGACCAAATGAAAGATAAATATAAATTTAAAACTCACCAACTTTTTGTAAGCACCACAAGTTTCAGCCAAAGATCCGCCATTTGAATAATGGTCACAAATATATTCAAGCACTTTGCGGGTTGCATCATACATATCTATCAAGTTCTTTATAGAGTCGTAATGTGAACTCCAACGAGTAGCTCCTAGCCACTGTAAATTAACCATTTAATTGGCCCCACTTCTAGATTTGAGCTACCTGGTAACCATTATACACTGAATTTTCTGTCTATGAGAAGCTTGCAACTCAGTAACTTGTTTAGGAGAATAAGTAATACTATTGACAATATTGTCTAAATGAGAAAAGAAATTCCAAATGACATGGATATCTTTAGCTGTTGCAACCAATGTCAATTGTAACCGATGGACAAAACAATGGACGTATTATGCATATTGACAATCTCTAAGAAATAATGCGTGAAGTCCATTCCAAACATCGTACATATTACTAGCACTGTCATACCCTTGTCCTCTCATTTTGCTCACCTGAAGTTCATATTGATCAAGAACACCACATAATTCATTTTTTAGATTCAATGGCGTGGTATTTCTAACTCTTTTGATTGCGAAGAAACTTTCTATCAAATTGCCATGACTATTCAACATTAAGATAATGGCCATCTGTTCTTGATTAGATGCATCTCGTGCTTCATCAAAAAGAATACAAAAGCATTCATCCCCAACTTCCTCTCGAATCATCCGTCGTACTTTATTGGTCATAATATGTAAAATTTCTTTCTGAAAAGTTGAAGCAATGTATTGGGCATTTTATGGTGCATTTTCCAATACAATTTTACTAATTCTTGTATTCAAATCTGCTTCGTACTTTATTAGTTGTATAAAATTCCCATGATTAAATGAAGATGGTGATTCATCATTACTTTTGAACCCTAAACCTTGAAATGCTAGCCATTGAACACTTTTAATTGAAGTCATTGTACGCAGATGACGTTTCTGAAGTTCCTTTTTTAATACAATATGCATTACCTTGTTAATATGCTGAGACGGTCTAATTAAATCTTTAGCTCTAGTTTTGTACAGTTTATGATATGTTGAACTAGCATGAATAAGAAATGCGCACTTGCTTTCCATATTTAACCCTCTTTCAATTATTATATCATACAGTAATCAATCCTGAACATTCAGACGAATTGTCATCTTTCTGAAAAAGAAAATAGTAAAAACAATATGCTCTTTCAGTTGAAGGAGAATACTCCAACCAACGAAATTCAGCGATCCACTTTTTATGAAAGTGACGGGCTTGTTTTTTTCCTTCTATCTTTGGATACTTGTTAAGCTTCAACTGATAAAATCCCAACTTTTATATATGAAATTCTAATCTCATCCCGTAGATTTACAGGATGTTCAAGCATTTGCTTTCGTTTTCCCAGATCCCATTTAATACTAGTACATGATTACAATTCAAAAGTTGAGACTGATGTATGTTCAATTTTTGGAGATAAAATTGGAGGATGTTCCATAGAAGTTGAGATTGACGGATGTTCAATTTTCGGAGATGTACATGTACTTTCACTAGATTGCTCTGTCTTTTTTAAGAATGAAAATATCTTCTTTATTCTCTTTGATGAAGGTTGAGCTTTCATTTGTAAAGATTGAAAATAATAGAAAGATTAAAAAAATGAGACACGTCATATGGAAATTGGAATATTACTATAAAAATGGCAACTCTACACAGTGATTCAAATTTCAAAATCAATCTACCTACATTAATAAAAAGTAAAAACCAAGTCAAAATCATTCCATTTCCATTGTTTCAAATCAAATAACACCAAATAGAATATTTATATAACCACAAAATAACATTTATATTATAAAATGAAAAGAAAATTCAGCCCTGCAACAAATAATAATACTTAAAGTGACACCACTCACAATTTAAATAAAATTTAGCCCGTTCATGGTGGAAACTGCTAAATTGGAATGTCAGCCATTTGAAAACTCATAAATTGAGGAACAACCATCCTAATTGATCGAATAATATAGATTTCTATAACCAAATGAACAAAACCAGCAAGAAAAATCAAGGATGGATTCGGCAAGAGAAAATATCAAATATAAATTACGAAACCGGCAAGAAAAATTATCAACCTGCATGCAAACCTTCGTAGAGAGTTGACGAGAGAGGATTTGAGGTATGTGGGAATTGCAATTTCAATTCAATTTTTAGGGCTAATCTTTGAAGAAATGACGATTCCAAGGACAAATTTAGAATTTGATATAATGATATTTGGGTTATGTTATAAAAAAAAATAATAAAATTGGATTGGACTTTCAATTCAATGTCTAGCAATTGGGTTTAAAAAAAAAAAAAAAAAAAACATGATGGGTTTAGTTGGATTGGGCTGAATTTTTTAAGTGAGAAAAAAAAAAGTTGGATTTGGGTTGGACCTGGACCAAGCCCAAATCCGCCTCTGTATATATATCATTTTCATTTTTGCTACGTTAAACTATTCTATCCATGCTTTTTGGCCTTTTTTTTTTTTTTTTTTGACAACTGGGATTTGCATATAATGGACAAATAGATGAGTGATCAATTTATATTTTTGCAATTTTATCAATTTACATAGAAAGAGCGAGTTGGTCACATTGAATTGTTTATGAGGATACATTCCACAATGAAAACATAGGATAACCAACCAGTTGTCACGAGTGTAAGATATTTCACTTACTATACAATATATTATATTGTAATATAATTTATTTTAAAAACCTTTTGATATCGTATGACACAAAAAGATGGTGGAGTTGCAACAATCACAAGCAAAGCTAGAAGATGAAGCATCTATCATGGATGAATAGCCATTTGTGCTCAAGTTCTTGGTAAGAATGTTGTATTTATAGGATTGGACTTGCTCTGTGCAAGTCATGTAGCAACACATTCACATCTCCTCATAAATTTANCTCTGTGCAAGTCATGTAGCAACACATTCACATCTCCTCATAAATTTATGCAAGAGTTAAATTCTTACGCAACAAGTTAATGAAGACAATGCTATTATTGAACTTACACAACGTCTTGAACAACAACTATTACTTATACAGTGTCTTGCTGCACGAATGGATTTAAATCAACATCCTCCTACATGATTGACCAATGATCCACCTCTACCACTGCCATCAATTGGTGTTGCAGTACTGTGATTATATTGTTGAATTTATAATTATTTTTGTGATTAAATATTAGGCATTTATTATTATATATTGACTATTAATACTTGTTATATGTATAGTGCAATTTTTTCTTTTATAGCGAAATACTTCTTGTTAATTTTGATTTTTTTTTTTTTTTTGATATTGCTAATTTAATAGTTGTTGTGGTTGAAAATTGAAATATTGGACAAAATATTATCAAGAATAAGAATATAAAATATTGCTTATAAAAGCATTGATACATACGTCCAATAACCACATATTGGTTGATAATATTTTTTCTGTAACCAAATTATGGTTGCTGGATAATAAAAATTATATTTTAATGTCATTCACCGATCAAGACTTTAGTTGCTAATACTTACATTGCCTATCAGTGGCCAATGGTTGGTTACTAAACTTATCAATGTTTACCAACCAACAATTGGTCGACGAAATGTAGTACTATTCACCTAGCACAGGTTTTTGCTATTTCATTGTCTTCACAAACCAATTATTGGTTGTTATTGTGAAAATTTTTTGTTCTAATCTAATTTTCGACTAATGTTTGGTTACTATAGGGTATAATGAACTAACTTTAAACAATTGTAAGCCGCCAAAATGGAGCCCTTTTAGCTACCATATGTAGGTAACTAAAGATGACATGTTTAGCGACCACGCCATACTGGTCGCTGAAGAGCATCATCGACAATGAATTTGCGACACAAGTATATGGTCGCTAACGGTCTTCAGTGGCCAAAAAACCATTTAGTGACCAAAAAATTCGGTTGCTGGATACTCTTTTTTTATTTTTGTGGTGTACTTACCTATCCATTACTCATTTTTACCAATTTATTATTTTGACTACTAAAAAGGAAAGCTAATTAGATGATAAGTATGGATAATACTTGTGAATCCTACTAAATATCTAATTAAAAATAATGTTTTGACTTTGAAAAACTAATTTTTAACAACTAAAAAGGAAATCCAAACAAGTACTTAGCTCCTATTTGACAGAGTTTTTTTTTTATATTATTATAAGCTGGTCAAATTTATTTTTTAACCACATATATTTATTGAACTTATAACTTTTATCCACTTTAAACACATATTTCATGAAATTCACTAACTTATAATCTTAAATAATTTTGTCAAATAGGAGCTTAATCATAAGTAATGAACATCGTGTTTGAGCCCCATTTATTGTTGAAAATGAATTTTGTAATAGTGAAGTTTCAGAGATTGCGTGGTAAAAAATATGAAGAGAAAATTTGAATTTATTTATAAAATATTTTATTATGATAATGTATGATTGAAAATAAGTTTAATAAAATAAATAAATTTTAAGACAATAAGAGTCAAATCGGGACAAGTAATACTTTAAAAATAAGTAAACTTTTAGTAGTCAACATATAAATAAAGAAATTACTATATTTATTTTGACTTTAAAAGTTAGTTTAAAAATAACTCTTTAATTATTATTCATTTCGTCCTATTTATATATGCCGACTTTCCTTTTTTTTTTTTTTTTTATCCCATTTCTATAGTCAGGTTTCTTAATTGAAAAAGTATTTGTTTTGTTCGTTTACTAATATAATATTATTTAATTTGCCTAATTATAAATAATAAATTCTCGACTTAATCTTGAAATTATACAGACTTTAATTTACCTTCTTATAATTATCTAAATATATACACACATTTCCCATTTCTTTTTGAAAACACGGACAAAAACACATTATTTACTAATTGTTTATAATTAAATAAGGATGTTAGGTAAATTCTTTGCAAAAATTGCTTTTTCAATAACTTTAAATAAAATTTCTTAATCTATGTGAAAAACAAAATTAGTTTATGCCATGTTTGGTCTCCATTAAAATTATAATTTATTTTCTTTCTCTTCCTATCAACCACACATTTTCTAATAAAATAATATTACACGTGATCTCAATTTTTTTTTCTTTTTTAACCACATTTAAAAAAATATAAATCCAATAATTAAATTTTCAAATAATAGGGCCTGTATAAATGTGATAGATTGAGTATTAAAATTAAAATAACCTTCTAAATAAGAACTCTTTCAAATTAAGCCTCTATTTGATAGTTGTTATAAAGAGACATCAGAGAAAAATGATGATTTGAAACGTAAGCTAAGGTGTACTATAAATAATAAAGGGTCCTTTTGATTGCAAGAATGAAATTTGGATGGAAAGAAAATGAATTTTAGGGAATTGAATTGTTTAGAATTGTTTTCCTGTGAATTGTCAATTAATTGTGTTTGATTACTATAATTTTCCACTCAAAAAATGTTGAAATTTTGGATTTTTTGGTGTTCGTTTGACTTTGTTTTACATAGAAATTGTCCATTAAATGATTTTTTTTTTTTTTTACAGGTAGGGATAGAATTTGTTTTCATTGCAAAAATGAAAAAAAAAACAGTTGGAAAATCATTTTCCCACCAAAATGGTGGGGAAATCAATTTAATGAAAGCATAAAAAAGGGGTCACGATTGGTGGAAAAATGTTTTGTCAAGAAAAATTTGGCTATCATATGAAAAAAAATATTGGAACTTTGAAAAATAGGATGAATCGAAAAGGGCCTAATGCTTCTCAAACAGGAATTGAAAACAACGGGCTAAGTTATTTATTTATTTTTAACTGATGTTTCGCCACGTGTCTCCTAATTTTAATCCCTGTTACTGAATATGTTTGGTAGGATGATTGTACTATAAATATGTGAGCCGCGGACTTTGACTCGAGACCAAGAACAGAAACTGTTTGAACGACAATGGGCGCAGAAGCTAAAAATCATCAACAAAAATCAGGGTCAATTCCAAATCCAAACCCTAATCCCAATCCCATTTCGGAAGCCCAATTTCTTGCCTGGAAACGCCGCAAGGTCTTGTATTCTCTCTGTATCTTTTCCCTTTTAATTTATCTCCTTCATTCCATACGTATAAAGAGTTCACTGGTCCCGTAAATATTGGTTTCTTATGTGTTAAGATTATCTATATTATGCCACATATTATCAGTTTATGTATTTGCCTATGAATATTTGGCTCGATATTATCATTCTGTGTATTTCAGTTTGAATTTTCATTCCGGAGTGTAAAGATTGACTTAGGTTTTCTTTTATATCCTATGTTGTCAGTATAGAAATAGGTCAAAACAAGTGATTTTTGATTTCCCTTTCTGTTTGCTTGTATTTTAGTCCCCTAAAAATTTCATATTTTTATTATATGAACAGTAAGGGAGTGTTGGTCCTCTGCAATATGTTCAACAGTTTGTAATGATAATGCTTTTATATTTCTCCTGCATCATACTTAAATGCTCTGTTAGTGAGCCCAAATGTGTATATCCGATAACAATGATTGGCAAAATCTACGAATGCAGAAGAATTCTAGAACTATAAATGTCCAAGAAAGGAACTGAAAAATTACTAAGGATGGAAAGAACCACAAATGAAAGAGGAGTGTTTTCATAAAAATATTCTATACGCTGTGGAGGAAAGTAAAATACTTATAAGTCTGCTAAATTCAAGGAAAACTAGAGACCTTAACTTCATTAAGTTGATAAAGGATTAGAACATTAGAATTTTGTTAAAGGACAAATATATTAGAGATGGGTTAAGAGGTTAATTTAAAAAATTATGGTGATAATAGCTTATGGGTGGTAGAGATGTTGTATGTTTTTCATGCTATATGATAGTGAGGTGATGAAAGTCCTAAAAATGATTGATGTTGAAAAGGCCACCGAAGTACATGGTTTTGATTATTCATGTTTAGGTATGAAAGAGTTTGGTCGAGTGTGATTCTTTTCGTTGGTAGAAGTTATTTATGAAATTGCTTCTAAACAACTTATGAAGAATGGATAAAATACTTTTTTTCCAGAACACATAAATAAGGTGACCGTGGCACCCCGAATATTAGGAAGTTCGGGTGCCACCAAAATGTACGTAAGTATAAACTCCTAGGAATAACTTTAAAATCAACACTCCTCAATAGTAATAAAAATAGAATTTATTGCCATGTCCAATGTAATTTGCTAAAACAATACTTAAACAAAATAACAAGTTTTTGGACATTGTTATTTAAAAGGATTTACTAATTAAAATCTCCACACCATTGGGCACTTTCCAGACTCTAATCGCCTCGAACCGCTACTTACCTTAAGAGATAAGAGGGGGGGGGGGGGGGGGGGAAGAAAAAGAGATCTGACAAAGATCGTAAGAGAATAATGAATTTCTGTCATATTTAAATTAGATTACAGCCTTGGTTTATATACACAATTGTCTAGCTTAAAAATAGTAACGAACTCCTTAAAAATAGTAAACTCCTAAAAATATGAAACTTCCCAAAAGAAAATCTGTACCTAACTCTAATTCCTAGAAATCAGGAAATTATACACGATTTTCTACAACTACACAATCTTTCTAAATAAAGCTACATATTTCGACACTCCCCCTCAAGTTGGTGAATGGATATCTTCGATTCCAAGCTTGCTAATAATATCTTGAAACATGGCAGTCCCTTTGTGAGTACGTGTGCCAACTAATCCTTGGTTGAAACAAATGGAGTGCATATCAGACCACTGTCTAGTTTCTCCTTGATAAAATGTGTGTCAACTTCAATATGCTTTGTTCGATTGTGTTGAACAAGGTTATGAGCCGTACTGATGGTTGATTTATTATCACAGTACAGCCTCATGGGTCCTTCCCATTTTATTCTCAAGTCATCTAGGATTACCTTCAACCAGAGTAACTCACATATTCTCAACGCCATTGATCTGAATTTTGACTCTGCACTTGATCTTTCTACCGCATTCTGCTTCTTACTTCTCCATGTTACAAGATTCCCACCTAGGAGAGTACAGTAACCAGACGTTGATCTCCTGTCGACCAAAGATCCTGCATAATCTGCATCAGTATAAGCTTCTAACGTCATGCCTGTGCCTGTTCCTCTCTTAAATAAAAATCCTCTTCCCGAGCTGCCTTTCAAGTATTGTAATATCCTATTTACTGCTTTGAGGTGTGATTCTTTAGGATTGTGCATAAATTGGGTGACCACGCTAACTACAAATGCTATATATGGTCTCGTGTGTTCCAGATATATCAACCTCCCAACAAGCCTCTGATGGGATCCTCTATCTACCACGGGATCTTCTAGAGCATCACATAATCCATGATTGAATTCGATCGGCGTCTCAACCGGTTTACAACCTATTTTCCCTGTTTCTTTCAACAAGTCGAGTACGTACTTTTGTTGGGAGATGAAAATTTCTTGCTATGAATGTGCAACTTCAATGCCTAGGAAGTATTTTAATTTCCCAAGTTCTTTGATGTCAAACTCCTTCAAGAGACATTTCTTCAAATTGTTCATATCATTACCAGTTACGATGATATCATCCACATAAACTAACAATGCTGTGACTCTCCCAGAATCCGAGTGTCTGGTCTCCTTTACTTTGCTTGTATCCCAGCGAGATCATCACCTTAGCAAACCTCCGAAACCAAGCTCGTGGTGATTGTTTGAGCCCATAAAGAGCTTTCTTCAGCTTGCACACCGTTCTCTCTTTAGATTTAAACCAGGAGGAACTTCCATGTAATTTTCTCTTTAGATCACCATGGAGGAACGCATTCTTAACATCAAATTGTTGTAGATTCCACTCAAAATTAGCAGCTAGCGACAAAAGTATTCGTACTGTGTTCATTTTCGCAACAGGGGCAAATGTCTCAAGATAAACAATGCCATAGGTTTGAGTGTACCATTTGGCCATTAATCTCGCCTTGTATCTTTCTACTGAGCCATCAGCCTTGTATTTTATAGTGAAAGCTCACCTACATCCGACCAGTCTCTTCCCTCTTGGCAATTCAACTAACTCCCATGTCTTGTTCCTCTCAAGAGCTTCCATCTCGGTTTTCATAGCATCCTCCCATTTCTTGTCTCCTAATGCCTCAGTTAGATTTCTCGGTGTAGGAATTGTATGGAGATTGGTTAGGAAGGCTCTATGGTTTTTGGATAGATTTTGATAGGACATGTAAAGATACAGTGGATGTTTCGTGCAAGTTCTTATTCCTTTCCTAAGTGCAACTGGTAGGTCTTCAGTGCTTGGTTTTTCATGTTCGTCTGTTGGTTCAATTGGCTCAACACTTGGTGTGACACTGTTAGTTGGTTTGGAAGTGGTTTCGGGAATTTGGGCAACAGCACGAATGGGGGATTGTACCTGTACTGATCGAGAGACTGGTAGTTTCTTCCTGGAATAAACCTGCAGTGGCTGAATGTTATCTTTATTTCCCTTATCTTTCATTATTTCAACTGATTTGGCTGACTCGATTGACAGAGAAGTGGGAGAAGTGGACTCACTAGGAACAGATTCAGATTGGACAGCTTAAACAAAACTAGGATCAAGAAGAAACATGTCCTTTGCTTTATCTTCATTCAAGGTCTCCCCCTGAAGATAAGCGTGTTGAAAAAAGGATTCATCTTCGACAAAAGTAACATCAGCTGAGATAAAAAAAATTTTAGTAGGTGGATGAAAACATTTATAACCCTTTTGTGTGGAGGAATATCCGATAAAAATGCATTGAAGAGCGCGTGGATCCAATTTGCTCCTAGTGTGAGAGTGAACATGAACAAACGCAACACCCCCAAAGATTCGAGGAATAAGATTGTTTGAAGCAGAGAAGTTCGGAAAAAAATTTGTGAGAATATCCATTGGACTTTTGAACCCCAAGGACACGTGTCGGGAGCCTGTTAATAAGATGGGCAGCGGTTAATATAGCTTCACCCTAGTATTGTTTGGGAACATTTTTGTGAAACAGGAATGCTCTAGTGATCTCTAGGGGATGACCATTCTTTCGCTCAGCCACTCCATTTTGTTGTGGGGTGGTAACACATGATGATTCATGAATAATCCCTGTTTTTTGAAAGAATGGAGTAAGGATTTGATTGAAATAATCCTTAGCATTGTCTGATCGAATCTCTTAATTTTTACATCAAACTGAGTATTGATCAGGTTGTAAAAATTAGAAAAAACAGAGCTTACATCAGATTTATTTTTCAAGAGGTAAAAAGGAACCAAAGTTTTTGTATTGCTTATTGGAAAGGAAGCACGTTTGTGCTTGGCAAGTTCACAATCATTACAATGAAGGGCTACAAAAGCAAAACCCTTAAATAAAGAAGGAAACATCAACTTGAGCACTCTAAAAGATGGATGACCTAAACGACGATGATGAAGCCAAATTTTATTTTGGTTTGACATGACAGACTCAGAAAAAATGATGTAGATATGGGATTTTCAACTCCTGTTATACTGCTTTGTTTTTCCAGGAAATAGAGACCGTCTCTCTGACTAGCACGTCCAATCATCTTCTTCGTGTCCCGTGCCTAAAAAACACAATGTGAAAAGAAAAAGGTTACTCTGCAATTTAAATCTTTGGTTAATTTTTGAATGGAAATGAGGCTTGCAAATAGCTTTGGAACACGAAGGACATTTCTTAGTGTAAGGTCCTTGTCTATGTAAATATCCCCTTGGCTAGCTACGGTGGTGATGGATCCGTCGGCTATTGTGATCTTTCTATGGCTACAGCTGGGAGTATAAGAGATAAAATGATTGGAGGAACAGGTCATATGGTCAGTGGCTCCGGAATCAATCACCCACATGTCAGGAGAATTTCTTTACAAGAGGAAGAAGAAATACCTGAAAACACCAATGAACAGGTACCTGTCGAGGTTGGCTTCTCAAAAGATCCCAAAAAATTCTTTAGTTTCTCAATTGCTTCGTTGTTAAATTTAGGAGCAGATTTCTTGGAATTTTCTTCATTGATCGACGAAGTACTCACCATATGTGCCTGAATTTAATCGTTCACACTTCGATTGGGCTTTTCATTGGGCCTGCCATGAAGTTTCTAGCACCTCTCCTTGGTGTGACGATGCATCTTGCAGTATGTGCAGAATAGAGAGTCTCGGTTGAATGGTTTGGTCGAGTCCCCTCGAGTAACTAATGAAGGAGTGTTTGCCTCTTTCAATTCTGTGGCTCTGGTAACAAGTGCAGAACCATCTCCCCTTTGCGGTTCAAGCATAACACTTCAACGTCCCTCTTCAGTGCGTATAATAGAGATTGTCTCATTCAGAGACGGCAGGTCTGATTTTCCCAAAATCTGCTCTAACAGCATCAAATTCAACGTTTAGTCCTGCAAGAAAATCATAAATACAATTTTTCTCCACAAACGCTTCAGAATTGCTGCATCTTCACTGCAGCGCATTTAGATGCATTGATAATGGTCCATCTCTTGCCACAAGCCTTGTAAGAGACTCGAATATTCAGTGACAGTCCGAGTCCCTTGTAATAATTTCGTAGATCTGTGTAGCATCATTAACCTTGGAATATGTCTGTCAAATAGCTTCCCAAATCTCCTAGGCAGTTCTGAGAAACATACATGTATCACTAATTTCTGGCAGCATCGAGTTCCATAACCATGACATCACCATGGAGTCTTGTTCGTCCCACGCCGCAAATTTGGGATCGTCCTGCGAAGGACCTATGCCCATTAAATGGCTCAATTTCCCTCTGCCCTTTAGGAAAGTGCGGACTAATTGTGACCACTTTAAGTAATTCTTCCCATTCAATCGAAATGAGGCTTGAATGTTCTGCTAGTCTCTGGTTGTAGCAGGAGCACTCATGACAGGGTTGGTGATTTCGGCAGAACTTTTTGGTGATTCCGACATGATTGATTGAATGGAAAAATAGATACAAACAAGGGAATATGAAGACGATTGAGAGGAACAGAGAAGATGAAGATGGAGCTCGATTGGGTATGGCCAGAGAAAAGAAAAAATTCAGAGTTTATCAGGAAAGAGCCAACAGCTCTGATACCATGACAAAGATCGTAAGATAATAATGAATTTCTGTCATATTTAAATTAGATTACAGCCTTAGTTTATATACACAATTGTCTAGCTTAAAAATAGTAACGAACTCCTTACAAATATTAAACTCCTAAAAATATGAAACTTCCCAAAAGAAAATCTGTACCTAACTCTAATTCCTAGAAATCAGGAAATTATACACGATTTTCTACAACTACACAATCTTTCCAAATAAAGCTACATATTTCGACAAGATCATATCATATCATAGCATACCATACATAGAGGAGTAACAGAGAAATACTAAATTTAGGTGGTAGAGATTTCTTTTGTATAGTAACTTTTTCATATAGGACTCGTAAAATTTATTCCAAAATCAATATCACTATAGACAAAAATTACTAACAAACGTATCTGCTTTGAACTAAGAATATGCGTTAAAACTCCTTAGAACAACTCAACTTTTGCCCTTGATTTGACCACACAAATACTTGTGTGCGCGTGACAATGTGCAAGAGAAAAAGGGAAAAGTAAGAGAGGAAGATGGACAGGACATTTGAGAGGGTTTGGGGTGTGTTGTGGCTTTTGGTTGGGGTATTTAAGCCAAGGGCTTCTATGGTTTCTGATCTTAGTGTGGCTACACTTAGTACTCTACAGGAGGTTTTAAGGAGATGTCATTGGGAGTCGGCAAAGCAACAGGATCCAATGCTTTAATCCACATTGAAACGTGGATACTCGTCCCTCAGCCTATTGATAGAAAAATTATTGGCTGTAATTGGATTTTTAGGATTAAAAGGAATCTTGATGGCTCCATTTCCAGGCTTAAGGCTAGTCTGGTCGCTAAAGGATTCCATCAACTTGCTTGTTTTGACTTTATTGAAACATTTTGCTGTCATCAAGCTAGCTACTATCAGGGTTATCTTGAGCATCGATTTGGCTCGAAGTCAGTCAGCTCGATGTAAAAAATGCATTTTTAAATTGGGGTCTTCAAGAAACTATATTTATGGAACAATCTTGGGGGATTAAAATTCATCGAGATTCCTAGAAGCTTGTTTGCAAACTTCGTAAGGCATCATAAGATCTGAAACAAGCTCCATGGTCTTGGTTTGATAAGCTCAGGGTCTCCCTACTTCATCTTGGTTCTACTCCTTCTCGAGCTGAGCAGTCACTTTATGTATAGGTTTCTCCAACTTCCCATGTCTATCTACATGTAGATGACAAAGTAATTATTTGCAATAACGCTTCTGAAGTTTAGTACCCCATTTCTCATCTAAATAGAAAATTTCATATCTCGGTCTCATAAATTATTTTATTGGAATTGAAGTGAATTACACCACCAAAGATAGGGTGTTACATCCTCAGCAAAAGTACATTGATAATTTGTTAGTCAGGGCCAAGATATCTGGTGCTAATGCTCTTCCAACACCTTTGGTTACTAGTCCACACTTAACTGCTTATCAGGGTGAGTTATTTGAAAATTCTAATCTCTACCATAGTATTGTGGGGGCCTTACAATGTAACCATCACCAGACCGGATATTGAATTCAGTGTTAATGGCATTTCTCAATTCATGCAACAGCCTCTTGATTGTAAGGCCGTGAAACATATACTCAGGTATTTAAAAGTGAAGGTCAATTTTGGTTTATGTTAGGAACCTGGTTTGCTGGTGAAGTTCTAATAGATTTGGATGTTGCTGCTGATCTGTGTGGCCGTTGGAAAGGACTCTACTCTGCTGCAGCTGTAGATCTAATGGCTGCTGGTGAATCTGCTCTGGACCTGTAAAGCTGTGGATGAACCTGTTTCGCGGATGATCACAGAATCTAGTTAGATATTGTAACTGGTATATGAAGGAATGAAGAGGAATTTAAGATTTTTTAACTGTATAATATTGATTATTGAAGAGAAATGTATTTGAACTTAAATCTATTCAAACATATAATGAATAACAAAACAATTCCAAGCATTCAAGAGGCCTGGATCTCTCCCCTTGACTGAACAAACTAATCACTGAATGAAAATCCCAAATCCCCCCTTATTACATTTATAGGGATTCTATTATATTTCTATTACCCTTTTACTCTTCCTCTAACTAACTAAGTGGAACACTCCAGAATAGTTGATGACTTGGCTGCATTCTGATTGGATATCTATCAGTGTACATTTACCTAAGTCTCCCAATCTTTTTCTCCATGGCTGTTCTGATGCTGATTGAGGAGTGATCTGGATTATCGTCTCCACCTCTAGTTTTTGTATTTTCCCTGCTAACTTCCAATTGTTTGGAGCTCTAAGAAACTGCATGTTGTTTCTCATTCCAGCACAGAAGCCTTTCTAATGCTAGTGCTGAAATTTCGTGTCTTCAATCTCTCTTTTGTGAGCTTTGAATTGTCTCTACTTGTACTTCAACCTTGTGGTGCAACAATTTTGAGTGTTGTGTTTCTCAGTGCAAATCTTGTGTTGCATTCCCGCACCAAGCACATTGAACTAGATTTGTACATTCTTTCTTCGTGAACTTGTTCTTGATAAATCTCTCTCAGTGAATCATGTTCCAGCAATTGACCAAGTTGCAGACATTCTCACTAAGTCTCAGTCATCTTCTTTATTATTGCATTTTAGGGCCAAGCTCAGTGTGATCTCCTCAAACACAATTCACTTGCGGGGGATGTTAAGGATAATGGTGCTTAACTATTAATTAATTTGTAATAAATTGTGTAGATATTCTTTGCATTCTGGATCCTTCCTTTGATACGCTGAGTGTACATTCTGTTTTTCCTTGTATGCCTATTTTTTGTATATCTATATGTGGACGGATGTAACGCATTTCACTATAGAATATAGAATATTCATTTTGAGTCTCGTCCCTTTCATCTTTACTCCTTATAAAAACGATTGTAATGTTTCTTGTCTCAGACATTCCCCTATTGGAAATGGCTGCACTAATTGAAATTGTAAAAACATTTGTAAAGTCAATTCTTGCCTCATGTGGGCAATGAGTGATTCATATGTTGGCCAATTCCCAATTCAGCCTTGGAATTACATGCTGGGCCAAAAAAATGATAGTTCGCTTGGTTGATTTGGGCCATTGCTCACGTCAGCTACCAAACCCTTTCCCCTTGTTAATAAAACCATGCAAGTGGTATGACAACCAAGCTAAGGTACAACTAGTGTTTGGAGTCAACTGTATATATGGGGCGATCCTAGTGATGGTGAATAGAGCTATGGCTTAGGTGAAATAGGAATTTAAAGTAGAGTTTGATTTATATTACCTTTCAGTAGTTTTGATTAATTGGGAGTTTGATATTTTGAGAAGTTGTGATGTATTAGAAGTTCCCTTATATTCTAAACTCTTCCCCCCTGTATAAGGGAACCTAGGATTACATTTACTCAGACTGTTACTGATTATTGGCATTCAATTACAGATTTTGCTTCTACTAAATTCAACCTCCTCTGATTTTGTGTCTCTTCTATCTCTTCTTCTCTTTTGGCTATTATTCTCTCTATTTCTTCCTTCTCTCTAATACTTTCTCTGTGAATTTTGCAACACCTAGACTGGAAGATAGTATGATTAGGACTTTACATGTTCAACCAGGTAGAAAGAGGGGATTGTAAGTCCACTTCGGTTCCTAATGTGGGAACCAAGCTAGTTTCATGGGTTGAAAACTGACTGAGGTCTGATTTGGGGGATCGCACATTTGATTGTAATGATACCTAGAGAACTACACAGTACCTTTTATCATGAAGTAGTCTTTTGTTTATGCTTCATTAATAGTAGAAGATAGAGTTCTTCCTGTGTTATAATTACTAATTCCAGGACTTGGGAGTCTAGGAGCAGAATATGTTCTGAGTTCTTCATAAACTGCTGGACTTCCTAATGTAAATGCTGTGTTTTCTCAATTGTTTCATTGGTTAAACTTCTGATGTGCATATATTGTTTTATTAGCAGGATACTGATGCTTTGGCAAAAAAGGATGCAGCAACAAGGAAGCGTGCAGAGGATATAGATGCAGGGCTGGTTCAAATGAATGGCCGTGAGCTGTTTGTGCATGAGCCCTGGGTGTTTGATAATAACCTTTACTAAGGTTAATTTTATCTGTTCATTGCATTTTTCTGTTTGTATCTTATTTTCCTTGTATTGAACTGATCTTTAGTTGATCTTGAGAGCATTGGTGTTTATGAGGACAAGCTGTGATGGAATGTTGTCATATATGCTTGATGATTATCCTCCGTTTTCACCTATGGATTTATCCCGATTGATATAGACGAGAGATTGGATCTATCAGTTACATCTTTATAGAAGAGAATGTAATTACACAGCATTTGTAATCACTTAGGAACCAGACTACTTTTGTTCTTATGGTTATTTACATGTTTGATAGAGAATTTGGCAGTTCTGGATATCTTTCTAAATTTGATTTGCTGTTACTCTGAAAACGTTGAAATTTTTAGGTTCACTTTTCAGTGAGGCTAATAGAAAGCTTCAAAAAAATTTCGTTGTTGATCATTGATTTTTTATATTCATGAAAAGTCTTTAATAATTATTATTATGTGTAAGCACCACCTCCATGCTATCGTCAAGCGAGATGGCTGACTCATGGACTGTATTTGTAGGCGATCATTGAATAATACTAACATGTCGAGCTTAGCCCTGCCAGTTGTCAATCTGACTTCACTTCAATATTTACCTTTTTTATTTGAAATGGGCACTCTAGACAATGTAGATCTTGTTTGGAATAAATTCGAAGTTTAAAGATTAATAAAAGATACAAGTTTGACATTGAAATGATAAGCCTACTCATCTTATAATGGTAAAATTGAGGTACATGTTTTCAGTTTTTAATAGGAGGTTGAGTAATGTTATGCTTATAAGTAGACACACATTGGAGGAGCAAGATCGGAGCCTCTCCAAACAAAGGCAGGGAGGCCACAATAAAAGTATTAGGTGAGGAAGTGACATAAAAGGAGAGGAAGGGGAAGTCATGGTTTATTCGTAGATTGAGAAATACACTTATGTTATATTTACACTGTCAACCAAGTGCGAGTATTTATAGGCAAAGAATTTGAATGGAGGCTCATCGAATGTTGTACATCTAGGTTCATCTCATTGATTCACAGGTCAGACTTAATGATTTCACATTCTCACTTCCTAAAAGTCTTAAATATGTGATTTCAGGAAAGAAAGATGATATTTAACTCCCAATCACTGTTGTAAAAGGCATCAAATCAGTTAGTCGCATGGCTCTATGTTGTCAAAATGCAACTTGCACAAAGCATCTTAAGATTGATTACAACCCGATGAACATTGAAGGCCCATCTAATTTGGCTAAGGGTTGGGTCTCTTCTGATCATCTCAGAGTCAGAGGTGATGTATCTATAGTGAGTTATGTCTCCTTGGAGACATTAGTTGACTAGGCATTAGGCTATGTCTTAGTGCCTCGAAAAATGGTAATTGATGAGGCGATGGAATGTTTCCTCTTTGCCTTGAAAGTAATAGTCGAGAAGGCAATGGAATGTGCCCTTATTACCTCAGAGTATAGATGGTCTAGGTGACACGCTCTGATTTAGTAGCCTTAGAAATGTAGTGCTTTGGTTTCTTTTTGCTTAGCTGGCAACCACGTGCTTGCCACGTAGACATAGGATTAACAATTGTCCCCCCAAGTCCAAGTTCTTGATTAAATATATAAAGCATTGACTTAAAAAGATGTAATTTGTGAATTGTATCGAACTTTGTCGATAGTCCCATTGTGGAAGTTTGTGCTTTTGGTGGCTGGAGAATGCTTTTATGTTACTGGAGCTGAGGCTATACCATAGACAAAGTGACACAATAGTCCCTCAACTCCAAGTATTAATATTTGTATAACCCATTGGTCTTTGTAGAAGAGGTAAGAAATTAAGAGGAGATGACTTGCCTTTGTACTGAAGCCCCGTGACTTGGTCCCAAGTGCAATAGTCCTATTCAGGGTGGCTTGGAAGAGGTGTAGAGGCTTATGTATAACCCAACATTCTGTATATTCAAGATGAAGCTAATAGGTGCCACAAAATACAAATTGAAGGGCACGTGTGCATATAATCATGACCTTACATGTTCCCAAAGTTGAAATGACGCTGCAGGTAATGATGATAATTGGATGCATGAGGCATTTCGATTATGAGGTGGCCACCATGCATGCATGAGAGGCATGGCTTATCCTGGGGCTTTTGTTTGAATGATGGTTTGGAAATTCTTGGCATTCAACGATTAGGATCAAGCGTGACAGTGAAGTCTGGGATCAATCTTTATTTGATCCAACGCTTGGGATCAGAGGTGCCTCATCTATATAAATGTGAAGTTTTCACTTTCAACCCTTTTTACTTTGCATTTTGACTCCAAAAAACTCAATTAAGAACTAAGGCAATTTCCAGCAAAGAAACAAACTGGCATGCTAAATTCTAGATTCCAGCTTTTAGGTACCAAATTCAAATCTTTTAACTTTAAATTCCACTTCTTTCTACTCTTTTCCTTGTTGTTCTAAAAAAATCCTTCAACAATTAATGACGTCAAATTTCTGGCCAGTAAAGAACCTATATATGAAAAATCCTCAAGTTTGGAGGACCAGAAGCGAGTATAGGGTCGTAGGAGCCTCTTCTATTAGGTTAGAGGTTCTTCCTATCCGAAGTGTGGGTGCAGTAATTGGGCTAGAGTTGTCTATATGTCTAATTTTCACAGTCTACCCAATAGAGTATGACATGCATCAATCTCAGCAACATTACAAATAACTTCTAATTTGTAAAAAGTTCTCAAGAACAAAGGTACCTTACAAATTCGAGCCATGTGAATAGACGAGCCCTCCTTAATCCAACCAATCTGGTAAGGAGTTGGATTTGGTTTGGTTGGCAGCTTCAAATGATCCACCAAATTTTTGACAATCAAATTCTCACAATTGCAACTGTCTATTATCAGACTGTAAACATCGTCTTTGACTCGGCACTAGGCCTGAAAGTTCTTCTCCACACACTTCGTCGGTGTATTCTTCCTCTTTTCCTCATCTTCGACATCTTCCTAATTTTGATCCTCTTCACTAACTATATCTATCACATGTACTAGCCTTCGTTCAGGACACTCATTCGATTTATGTTCGAGCTTTCCACACCTATAACACTTTTCAATAGTCGATTTTAGTATACGGATTGTTTGTTGCTCTACCATTCTACTTTTCTCCTGTTATAGCCTATTTTGTCTCTAGAGCATTGTTGATCGCAAGTGGTTTAGTCACGGGGATGGACGTGACCCTTTCGGTGTCCTTCGAGCTGTATCATCTGAATATATCTGAAATGGTGGAGGGTGCCATAATTGCTGTGGAAGTAGTGATTTAGCTCGGAATGCCATCTTCCCGACGTCTATCAATGAATGAATTGACTGAACTTTATATTATTCTAAATTTCATACTTTAATCCCGTTAAAAAAGCACAATCTGACTATCATCAGCCTTCCTTACATTTCAATGAGATTTTAACATCAAGAACTTCTCAGTATAGGCAACCACCAAACAATTTCCTTGCATACAATCCAAAACTACCGGTACAAGGCCTTCACTTGGTCTCTGGGAAGAAATCACTGTTGAAAGTCTAGGGGTAGACATGGGTTAGGTCGGGTCGGGTTTTTACTCAACCAAAATCCAACCTAATATGTTCAGCTTGATAAAAAATCAACCCAACCCAATTACGTGTTTAAACCCAACCCAACCTACCCCACCCCAACCCAATTAAGTTGGGTGGATTGGGTTTGGTTGGTCGGTTTGTAATTTACCTTTTCTTTGTTATTTATACCTTTGTTCACAATGGTCCATGATAGAGATTAAATATGTTCTTTGAATTTGTTGGCAAAATTTACTGGGACTCCAAGTCTCCAACAAAGTATTACGATGACAGATACATCCAAAGATAGAGACACACGGCCTTCATGAAAAAGACCAATTGAAACTGATTCAAGAACACAGAGAAATAATCAGCTGCAGAACAAAATTTTATAAAAGAATAGATTAAAAACACAAGTCTGTATAAACAAGCAAAGCCAGAGAATAACACAAGTTAGTTAAAGTTTACAACTTTATTAAACAAAATCAGAAATTAAAAAACAAAGCCAAAAATACAAGAGTACAAACAGAAAATGAAAGGATTCCCAAGGATAAAGAAAGAGACAAACAGCAAAGGGAAATGGCATTCAAAGATATTGAGTTTAAAACAACCAAAGCACATGAAGAAAAAATGAATAGAACACCCCACCCCACCCGCACCTTTAGCAGAAACATATTCACACATTGATATACAAATGAAAAAAGAATTGAAAAAATACTTGGATTTTCAAGAACTCTTCTTTACTCATTTTAACCAATCACAAGGAACAAACATAAGCCAAAAATAATACAATGAGATAATTCAAGGGATTTTCTTAATTACATATGAGAGAAACAAAGGGAGTTAAATTTGAAACAACATTAAGAACAGAAAAATGGATCTTTTCTCCCATTTTCTTTTCTATATCAGAGAACAAAAATGAAGGGCTATCAGTAGTGTCTGACAGTGGACTACCATCAACCTACGTTGACAACTGAAAAGTGAAGCTAGGTATCGGTGATTTGAGGGGAGACCGGGTTTCATGGGGTGTCTTTCTTCTTGATACATAAAGGGACACCATGCGGCAGTAG
>CAIGRP010039770.1:0-13629 GCA_903798385.1 Fraxinus cuspidata
AGTATTTATTGGGGTCTATCTACACAAATTTCTTCTTAGTTTGGGCTACCTCAACTCATTTCCCTTGATTTGACCTAACACCTTATGGGACAAGTGGTTTAATAGCTTCCTTTGATCATTACTTAAAACCTGTGAAGATAAAAAAAACTTTTATTTTGTGGTTACCCTTGCTTGTAACCATGTTCAAATATGTGAACGAGCTGGAGTCTCCAAAACATGATACCAATCAATATGTACTATGTTTTTAATGTGTCATTTAATAATTTCTTCCCAGGAATCTTCTATGTTCCGATAATAAATACAATTACTTGTGTTAAGGATCAATTAGTTTCTTACAGTTTTAAGGTTTGAATAGTAAACGTGTTTTGAACAATAGTTTAATTTGTGTCTTTGATGGAAGATTATAGTAATTGAAAATGCGAAAAAATGAAGATAATATGTATATAATTTGTCATTTTCCAGTACGACGTATAAAATATAATAAAAAAAAATCCATGCACCACGCTTATATATATCCCTATACCCAAAGACAATGGGCATAAACATAACAAGAATTGTCTTCCCTGTTATTGAATCTTATCGAGATGGCAAACACTATCCAACTCTTACCCCTTGGTTCCTCTTTTGTTCAAAACCTTCCCAAACACAATTTGAGAGAAGCCATTTGTCATGTCGAGCACAGGTGGCAAGTACGTTGTGTTGCCAACCAACAAATTGAATACTCAATTCCTAAACGGACCCCTGGCTATTACAAGCCGAGCTCTTGGAGTCATGAGTTCATGATATCTGTGGGAAATGATCATGGGGTAGATGGTTCTATTTCTTTTTTTTCACTTCTTTTAGGTAGTACATTTTTTTCATATATTAAAATACTTGAGTTATTGACTTGTGTAAACATCAATTCATTTGATTTATTTGCTGTCAAGGAAAACTACCTAGGCAGTGAGAGTTTGACTTGAACGTCATATCCGTTAATTCAAATGAAATAAAGTCCATGTTTGTTTTAATTTAAATTAAAGTCAATAATTAATATTAATCACATATTTTATGTGACCCATAACTTTTTAATTACACGTTTCATTAATTTTTATCAAAACTTACTAAAAATTCGATTTTAATCCCACCAAACATGGGTGCAAAATGAAACAATGCTACTTGGTTAGAAGTAAAACACAAATTCGGTACTCTGTACAGGACTAATGAGCAAAATATAAAATCAATGATTAATTTTTGCGCTGCAATTATTTTTTCTAATTACAAGTGAAAATTATCGTACTCTTTCAACAACTCAAAAATTTTCGAAAAATTATTATAAATCCTTTGTCTTGCACGCAGAAGGAAGTTTCAAAGGAGAGTAGCATAAAGCAGTTGGAGGGGGCAGTGAAGTACATGCTTGCTGATGAAGGTATGGAGCCATTGGACATACTTCAATTAATTGATGAAATTCAACGTCTAGGCTTGGGATACCGTTTCAGAGAGAGCACAAAATGTGCCCTCGACCGAATTATATGTTCAGAAAAAGTAATGAAGAAAATGTACCATTGTATTCATACTTGTGCTCTCTACTTCACCCTCCTTAGACAGCATGGATACGAGGTTTCCGCAGGTATGTAGTCAGTCACACATAATTTTTCTTTTTGAATCAATAAAAGAAAGTTTATAGATGGTATATATACACACACTAAACATGAAAGTATTTAACTAAAAGAGTAACGCTATTTATCATCATGATAGTGAATCATGTTTTTTATCATTTAATATCATCATGTTGCCATATAGGTTGAATCATCATGGTGACAAATATCACTATTCTAACCTACAAATGAAGGATTGATGAAGTATGGGTAAAATCAAGCCAAAAGTTAGTGTTTATTTTTTAATATGTTTCTCAATTACAAATGAAGTATTCAAGAAACAGCCAAAGTGCTTAGTTTAAGAATCTTATGTCCATTTGACCCCAATATTCATTAAAGAATCTTTCCTATTGCCCTGAGTAGCTGGCTTTTATATTGTGCTCAGACATTTTCGAGAATTTCAAGGACCACAATGGCAACTTCAAGGGAAGCCTGGCCCAGGATATCCCAGGAATGTTAAGGTTGTATGAAGCTTCACATGTTGCATACAATGGGGAGAATATATTAAATGAGGCCAGAGAATTCCCAACTATGAATCTCAAAAAAATGTTGGGAAAAATTGACATGAAAATGGGTGCTCGAGTGAGCCATGCCTTGGAAATTCCATTTCAGCGCAGAATGCAGAGGGTAGAAGCCAGGTGGAATATTGAATCATACGCTAAAAAGGATGAGGCATATCAACTTCTCCATACACTAGCAGTATTGGATTTCAACATGGTCCAATCCATGCTTCAAAGAGATCTCCAACAAGTCTCATGGTATTATTATTATTTAATAAATTTCAATTTTAACTGTGCAGTATCTCAAAAGACAACATCACTAAATGATGGAGACGCATCATAATAATTGAATTGAATTTGGGTGGGGGGGTTCGGTTTTAAATTCCGTACAGGCCGAGCCGCGAACCCACGAGCTTTTTGAATTTTTTTTTTTTGAAATTTTTCTTTGAATTTTTACGAGCCCACGAGCCAAACTCGCGGGCCTTACCCACGAGCCGCTCGTCGGCTCGGCTATTCGAGCTCACTTGCGGCTTGGCTCAGCTTGGGCTCGTCAAAATGACGAGCTCGAGCAGCTCGTGGCTCGTTTTTTACTAGCCGAACCGACGAGCCGCTCGGCTCAGTTGCCACCCCTACATGGAGTACAAGGAGAGGGACGTAATGCTTTACCTCAAATCTCACAATATAAGCGCAAATAAATAGTTTAAAAGAGACTAGAACAAGCTCAAAAAAAATAATAATAATAAATAAATAAATAAATAAATAAAGAGCATAAAGAGTACGTGGTTTTGCTTATTAACCCTTCATTTTGTACGAAGTTTTGGAATATGCATGCGGTAAAGTTTCGAGAGCCCGTGTATGGTCCCCTACACACACACACACATGATGGGAAAATGGCTTGTATGGCGTTGTTTTTGGCATAATATTGAGTGAGATCTATTCCTTCGTTTTGGAAGATAAATGTATATTCGCGTTCTCCTATGTGAGAAAATCAAAATTATATACTTGTTAAAAGTGATGTTCGGGTCAATAAAAAATCCAAGATATTTGATGTATTGATGGGAAAACAATTTTAGTTTATTCCATATAGAAAAATTATTAAAACAAAGATTAGTTTATATATGACTATAATTAGAAATATGTAATCATGTTTAGCAAAGAGGTTTTTTTCACATTTGTACGCAGGGGTTAGCAAATCACGAACCAAATTAGCACCCCGACCATTAATTGTGTGTACAAGGGCGAGCTACATACATGAATATCGAATTGAAATTGGTCCCTTAAAGGGTTTATATTTTGTCTTTATTTTTTTGATTTGTTTAAATTATTTTTTTTTCAACTACCTTTCCAACTTTAATAAATTCTTTAACTCGTGACACATAAAAACTCCCTAAAACTTGTTTGCTGTAATGACTTGTTAATATGTGAAAGTAACTCATTATTCATGGAGTCTATAATACATGCGTTTCTCAGTTTCCGCACAAGAAGGAGAACAAAAAGCCTCATTTCTCTTGTTCGAAGTTTTCCTTATCTTCTGGTCCGAAATTTTTCCTTTTGTGTCCAAGACTTGGTGATGGTTCAAATCAAGTTCAGTTCGTCGATGTAGAAACTTAGTGCTCAATTTTCACAGGTTTCTCCATTATATTCTAGGAAATAGATGCTCAATAAAACATCAAGCACTTATGGCGAGAGAGTTAATATATTTTAAAGATGCAGTATTTATATAGATTTCGATTTTGTTAATTTCTTTCTTTCAGTGATTCCAAGGGGCTGTTTGATAGGCCATTTTTTCCATGGAAAAATTTCCATTTTCCACTTTTTCCATGTTTAATGGCACTTTTTTCCCAAGAATTGGTTTTCCACCTTTGCCACAGTTTCTTGGTTTTAAATGAATTTCAATTCACCTTTTATGTGGTTTTTGGTTTTCCATATATATTTTTTTTGTTTGGTAATAGAAATAAATTATATCCCCAATTGTTAAAAAAAAATATCCCTTAATTGACAATTTTCATGTAAAACAAAGTCAAACGAACATCAAAAATTTTTTAATTTTTTTTTTTTGTCAATCCAAACAAATTATATCCACAATTGTAAAAAAATATATCCATTTAATTGGCAATTTTCATGAAAAACAAGTCAAACGAACACTAAAAGAAAATTATACCAATCAAGCACAATTAATTGACAATTCCCAGTAAAACAAATTCTAAGCAATTCAATTTTCTACAATTCATTTTCTTTCCACCCAAATTCCATATTTGTTTCAAACGGACCCTAAATATCTTTCTTTGTAGTTGTTAATTTCCTATTCTATTCTTTTTAAGTACAAAATATTATATTATTTACTAATTATATATACTATAAATAAACAAATATGAACAAATCTAAAATGGATAATAATTAACATGATTTCTATATCATTTTTATGTTATCAATTGTAATTATTGTTTTCTTGAAAATTTTTCTTGAAAATTTTGTAGTTGGTGGAAGGATGTGGGCTTAGCAAATAAGTTGTACTTTGCAAGAGACAGGCTGATGGAGAGCTTCTTTTGGTCAGTTGGAATGGTATTTGAACCACAATTTAGTGAATGCCGAAAAGGTTTAACCAAAGTGGCTAAGCTAGTCACTATCATAGATGGTGTTTATGACGTTTATGGCTCTCTTGAAGAACTCGAGCAATTTACAGATGCCGTTGAGAGGATTGTACTTATGGAAAACAATAAATTTACTGCATTTTTGTTCTTCAAAACACAAATTTATTTAATAATTTTTATCTGGTTTTTGGTGCTCTTATTGCAGATGGGATATCAATGCTTTGCAGCATCTTCCTGAGATATGCTTTTTAGCTCTTTACAATACTGTTAATAACATGGCATGTGATATTCTTAAGGAACAAGGTCAGGTCATCCTTCCTCAGCTCACAAAAGTGGTAAGCGCATCAATGTAAAGTTCATTTTATTATCCTAAAAAAACTCATTTTACTATAGTAGATCACTTCATTTATACTTGAAATCGAATGGATCCCCCGGATTAGAAAAAATCAAATCTGTACATCTCAATCTAGTCATTTTATTTGTACTATTTTGAGATTTTTCTAAGACTATATTTAAATTGTAATTTCCTTTATTATCTTATTTCTTTAAAATATATTTGTTAAAATAAATAAAACTATAAATATTGTTATAATATTTTAAATATTAAAATTTGACTTTTTTTAAGAAAGTTATATATTTTGCAAATCCGCCTGACAAATAATTAATAGTTTTATTTCTCTAATTTTTATTTTTTTATAATCCTAACATTTATACTATATTAACTTTAAAAAAATAAATTAATATTATAATAATACTAAAATCACAATAAATTTAGCATAAAATGTTCAAAGCTTAGATTTCTTTTTAGTTCCTCTTTGTAGTGAATACTTTAAATCAGTTTTAATTTGTTCATTTTTTTAAACAAGCATTCAATTTTCGCAATTATGATTAAGATAAGTACAAACAGATAAAAAAAAAAAGTTCCGACACGACACGTCATTGACACTTTGATTAAATTCTTTAAAATTCTTCATTTATATAGTATAAATTTAATTTTATACTTGTTATTAATTTTTCTTGTTGAAATCCTTTAAACATGAGTACTTGTTTCTTACTTACTAAAAATTTTGAATTAACAATATATAATATTTCTAATTTATATTTGTTACTTGCTAATAATTTTGTATTAACAATATATAATATTTCTAATATAAAAATAAAAATAAAAATGATAACTGTAGAGTGTCCGAGAAGTGTCGATGTCGACACGTGTCGAACACGGACACGCTACCCTAATTGGAGTGTCCGTGCTACAGAGCAGGGGAGGATCCTGTAAATTTTAACATACGATGGGGAGTTTGTGGATTTGTAAACCACGTCACAATTTGTTCTCAACCAATTTTTATTTTATTTATATTCTTTCTCTTAATGTTGTCCAATATTGTTCATTACTAAATAAGCTGTAACGAAATTGTAATTTCATTTCCCCAGTTTTTATTAGATTTTGATAGATGAATTTGTCTCTACAAATCATGTTTCTCAGTGGGCAGATTTATGCAAAATGTTCTTAAAGGAAGCACAATGGAGTTACAATAAACATATACCTACTTTTGATGAGTATCTCAGTAGTGGATGGTTATCATCATCTGGACCACTTCAACTTGTTCATGCCTACTTTCTAATTAATAAAAATATTACAAATGAAGATATAGATCGCTTCAACGATTACCCTGCTCTCTTACGCTACCCATCCACCGTTTTTCGCCTTTGCAATGATTTAAGTTCCTCAAAGGTACGTTACTTTTTAGATCACTTTCTTAGAAGACAACAGTACTTTATCAAGAGATTAGTGCTGATATATATATTTTTTACTGTACCAGGCCGAGATTGAGAGAGGTGAAACTGCAAATGCAATTTCTTGTTACATGCATGAAAATGGTGTTTCTGAGGAAGTTGCCCGTGAATACATCAAGAGTTTGATTGATGAGAATTGGAAAATGATGAATAAAGAATTGGTTTCGAATTCCATTTTCAGCAAGTCCTTTATTGAAATAGCCATAAACCTTGCTCGAATAGCGCAATGTCACTACCAGTATGGCAACGCTCACAGTGATCCAAATGACATAACCAGAAACCGAGTTTTGTCAGTTATTATTGAGCCCATTCAATTGACACAGCCATATAAGAACTTAGAACTGTCTATAAATTGAGAGAAAAGATTGTTAGCATAAAGAAGTGTATAAGGTTCACAATGATGATTAATGAACAAAGGTTGTAGATGAAGTGATAACTGATAAAGACGTTGCATACTCAATTGAAGGGTGAGTATCAATCAATATGTTTCAAAATTTGTGCATGTTTCAAAATCAGTATTGAACATTTGGTAAGTAGAACTGTTTTATTGTCGAGAATATATACAAATGCTATAATAAATATTGATTATATTGATCTCCTTATGTATTACTATTGTTGGTTGTAGTGTAAAATATATTCTCACACTTTTATAATAATATGTATTACGAAGATTAAGAATGTAGAAATATTTTGAAGATGACCTCAATGTGTGTTCTTTGACAAACAATATAAAACAACTGCCTCAAAACAAAGGATCAAATACTACTTGTAACTAAACAACGTGAATGAAAATACCTATTTATGTCAAAAGATTAAGGGACCGATTGACAAGATTTTTGAGAAGTCAAAAACTACTTTTAAGACTAAGAAGCTAATTTTGAACATATCTGAATACTTTTCAGAAGTGTTTTGTCAAAGAGCTTATATATGAAATTGAACAATAATTTTTCAAGAAACTCTTCTACAAGGAGTAAAAATAAAAGCAAAATCCATGCTGGATGGCTTTAAATTCAACTCAAAGTCAATTAAACTAAAGTAGTGCATGCATAATATTGAAAAGGAACTGAACAAGATCAGGACTATGCGTACAATCTGGGAGTGATTCCCGTGTGAGTCCTTAGCTATTTCTTTCTCTACTTGCTCGCTGCATAAAAAACTAAGGCTTGTACATCTGCATCATCCTTCCATATCAAATAGAGATTCGTCCTCGAATCAATGGTGCAGTAATCGTCTTAAAAATCGTCTCCCAAGTACGGAAAGAGATGTTTGGTATTGAACACATCAGCAATTAATGTGGCTGGGGAGCTTGAGGTGATAAGAATTTGGGTCATCTTTTCAATAATCTCCGTTGGCCCGATTTTGCGAGGCAACAACTTATTGTACTCACATGCAGGCATGCGATCTTTGGTAATTAACTTATAAGAGTGTGTACTACTCCTCATAATAAGATTAATCTTTTAAAATGGAACCCTAAATTTTAATATGGTATCGAGACGCCTTAAGATCAAACAAACAATTCGACCCATTTAAAACTCAAAAAAATGAGCACATGAATTTCAAGATTGATTTCCTCAAACAAGTTACATTTTTCATGGATATGTTAAAGGATAAAATTCCACATCAAATAAAAATGAAAACATAAATTAGTTTATAAGGGTTTGGAATACTGCTCCTATGGACCTTGCCTTTAACGTAACACAATATGAGTTTGAGTGCTCGAAAATGGTTTTCAGTTGGAGCATGCATGTATTAGCAAATGGAACTGACACTGAATGAAAGCCAATGCTGAGTAATTGTCAAATATTTTAGAGCTCCGACAACAGATCGAAAAGGGTATGACCCGAGAATAGCTTCCCTTCAGTGGAGAGATGTTGACCACTACAAAAGGAGTGGTAATGGGTTTGACCTCAATCATGTCAGCATGTTGTGGTAGATCAAGAGCATACTTGGTTTGGCTAAGAAATAAGCCTGGAGAGAGTTAGATTGAATTTCTACACCAAATAAATAGTGTAGAGGACCCAAATCTTCCATAGCAAATTCATTGGACAGTCAAGTGATAAGAGTTTTTATCAAAGCGAGATTGTTTCCAATGAGCACCGTATTATTGACATATAACATGATATAAACAGTGCCTATTGAGGAATAATGGACAAATAGAGAGGAATTAGCCTGACTGATAAGAAAATCAATTTTCATTAAAAAAGAGTTGGCATTGGAACCAAGCACGAGGGGTTTGTTTGAGTCTATAAAGAGCACGCTTCAAATGAGATACACGTTGGGGAAATTACTGATTAGTGTGGCCAGGTGGTTGATCCATGTACGGTTCTTCAAAAATATGAACATGGAGAAAGGTATTCTTAACATCTAATTGATGTAAGGGCCATCTAGAAGTGATATCAATAGATAGTATAATCCAAACAGTGGAAGGTCACACCACAAGGCTAAACGTATCTTCAAAATCAAGGCCATGAAACTAAGAGAAGCCTTTGGCCACAAGGCGAGCCTTATGACATTTAATGGAATCATCAGCATGGAGTTTGATCTTAAAGATCCAACGACAAGCAACCACGTTATGATTAAGAGGGTGAGGTACAAGATCCCAAGGATCATTCTCTTTTAAAGCTTGTAATTTATCATCCATAGCTGAAGCCATTCAGGGTGTTTGGTATATTACTTGACACCCCGAGGCTCTTGTAGGGCAAGAAGGGGCCTTAAAAAAAGGAAAAAGGTGAAATCATCAATGCAAGATAGGCCTTAGGTATAAATATACCATTTTTCCCTCTAGTAACCATTGGGTAAATGTTGGTAGAAGGTGTCCAGATGGTATGGGCGGACTGGGAGAAGAGACTATAGACCAACAAGAGATGTCCAGGGAAAAGATTTAACAAGACCACCAATGCATGGTAAACAAGTAGGATCTCAAACAGGAGAAGATGGTAACAAATCCAAAGTGGTCGGAGACACATTATTATTAGACTCCAAAAATTCAGAAAAAGTAGTGTTGAGCTGGGAAGTTGTTGTATATCATCATCCGCAAAAGGGAAGATAGTTTCATAAAATTGGACGTGCGGAAAGACATAAAGACATTGTTTCTTGCGGTCAAAGCAGTGAAATTGCTTGTGAAGGGGGTTATAACCTAAAAAGACACTAGGAGATGATTTGGGAGATAATTCGTTAGGTACATAATCTCGCAAATAAGGAAAGCATAAGCATCAAAAGGTGCAAAGCATGGTGCAGTCGGTTTGTGTACCAAACTGGAGCTCATGGGGGGTTTCACCATCAAGAGTTTGAGAGGGAAGTCGGTTGATAAGATAAACATTTGTCGAAAAGGCTTTGACCGAAAGAGGCAACAGACACGGGGACGAAACATAAGGGTGAAACCCATTTCAGTACATCCCATTTCGACTCGGTGTATAAGCGCAAGCAATGCACATTACAATACCACAATATACAAGCTGAGAGCGAAATTTATTATTTGTAAATTCAGTTCCACCATCACATCGAAAAGATTTGATTTTGGAAGAAAATTGAGTCTCAATATAACGTTGAAAATTGACGAAGATATCAAAAAAATCAAATTTGTATTTCAGTGGGAAAAACCAACTGAATCTGTTACAATCGTCAATTAACACCACACAATACCGAAATCTAGTAGTGGAAACAGACAGGGGAAGCGCCATATGAAAGTGTAAGCGATAAAAGGGTAAAACACAACGATCATTATTGAGTGAAAAGTGTAAACAATGGCCACTGACCTGAATCTAAACCCACTAATTTATCACTATTGGAAATAAAACCAGACTTTGAAAGAGAGTCGACAATACGAAAACTAGGATGTTCGAGACGAACATGCCACAAATGAATAGAGACACGCTACTTATTGGAAGAAACAACGGAAGCAAAGCCATGATGATTCCCATCGAGCACATACAAACCATTCTCACATCTGCCGACCCCCAACACTACTCTTGTGGCCCCAATCCTGTTTGGTAAAATTAGAAGAAGAAAAAATAACACAACAGTTTTTATCCTTTGTAAGTTGACTGATGGAAATAAGGTTTTTCTTAATGTCTGGAACAACTAAAACATTGGATAAAATTAGTGAGAGTTTAGGAACAAAAGTAGAAACAGAACCAGTGTGAGAAATAGGAAGTGACTGACCATTACCAACCATCACCTTTTCATTACCAAAGTAGACAGCAGGAACATCCACACCCTTGAGATTATTTGTCATGTAGGAGGTTGTACCAAAGTTCGAATACCAGTCCGAGTCAGTGGAGTTCAGAGTCGAACAAGCAGCGGTAGCCTGAGCTAGGTTGGCGGACTGCTTTTTCTTGAGATTAAGATATATTTAGCAACGTTTACCCAGGTGTCCCTTTTTATCGTAGATTTGACAATAAATCGGAGAATAAGTGGATGATTTCGAGGCAGAGTCAGATGAAGGGGAATTCTGCTGAGTGTAGAACGCCGAGTTGGTAGATAGTTGAGATACCGATCTTTCAAAAATCTTATGGCTCAAAGCTTGCGGAACGATATCTACAAAAGAAGGTAACGGAAGGTGGGAGAGTATCGTAGTTTAGAAGATCTTGTAATCGGGTCCCAAGGCTCTCAAGAACTAGTGAACTTTATATAGGTCGTCAATGGGATGACGAATTGCAGCCAGTTGATTGTCGAGGCCTTTGAAGAGTTGAGAAAATTCAGCCACGGATTTCGAGCCTCGCTGCATCAGTTGAAGCTCGTCTTTGAGTTGTTCCTATGTCTTGGATCTGTGAGAGAAAGAGGCTTCAGGAGTGGTCCAAGCCTCACGTGCATGACTCGGACCAAGTACCACTCCTAGACTCTTCCATAAGAGAAGAATAAAGGAGACTTAATTGGATGAAGTCAGTTTGATGGTGAGCATATGCGCCATGGTGTTCAACGGGAGTGGAAATGTTAATGAAGTAGGCATGGAAAGGATAAAAAAAGGACTTACCTAAAACTAGCTCTAATACCATATGAAGATTTAATGACCTGTGTATGAGATGGTTGGAATCCTCAATGAATATTGAGGTGAACGATTCTCATTATTATGTAATGTATGTACAATTGGAAGATCTTATATTACTAGGAAATAAATAAATATAATTAACTGAGTTAAGAATATCTTATAAACTAGGAAACAAATGATATATACATGATAACAAATCATCTAAGATCAAGAAAAGAATTGGGAGATGATTCTTCCTTATCAGGTAAGAACATCACCCATAGTCACAAACACCAAACTCCACCTCATGCCATTTGCAATCAGTAGCAAGCTTATACTTCTAAAAATTTGATACAAGATTATCAGAGATCGGTTCGTCCCTGTAAGCATGTTATTAAGCCATGTTATTAAAATCAAACTAGAACGACCTATTCAATTGGAAAATTAGGGAACGGTTTTGGAATCTGGTTCGGTTTTATCTTAAAACCCGCTTAATTTGAAACCTATAAAAACCCAAAAATTTGGCCAATTTATGCACGAAGCCGGTTTCTTGAATGTTAAAATTTCAAATTTCGGAGACTGTTTCAACTCTCAGCCCACTGAAGTACAGGACCCATGAAGTTATTCATCCATTAATTGGTCCACCTACTTGTAGAATGAATTCCCAGTGATTGTCTCGTGTGAATTCAACATGGGATAAATTATCAACTAATGAAAAAAACAAACTCACTCACACGTCTTTGACGTCTTTGGCAGTAGACAATCCAATTATTTTATTTTTGTAATCATTGATGTTTTTTCTTCTCTCTTCCCCATCCTCTCATTTTTTATTAATTATTTTATGGAGTTAATTATTTTTTTATCTCATTTTTAATTAATAAAAAATTAGAAAGTTCTCCAAATATTTCAATTAACAATATTATACTATTATCTATTATTGTTTATTGGTTGATAATATATTTATTATCTTTTTTAGCTATCCGATTCAAACTAGGTTGATCCATTTAACATTTGATCATTTCGTTTTTTCGAGTCAATGCTCGGTTCGGGTTTTACAACATTCTTGTCAAGAAGATGTCAGAACCATGAAGTACAACTAGAGAATGCTTATGCTCATGATTTCATGATACGATCGAACAACAATGCAGATTTATATTCGCTCAAATTCGAGATAGAAGTATCTCCACGTGGGAGAGATTGATGCAACCCGCATATGAAAATTATCAATTAATTTTGGCAGTTTTAAGATTTTATTACTTTATAACAATTTTAGATTGTTTATTCTTTGTAAAATATGATTTTATTTTGTTGTACAAACTGGACAATTTGAGTCTTTTGAGAAATGTGATTTAGTTATAGTTTGTTCCCATTATTTTTAAAATATATTTTTCTCTTATTTTCAAGAACAAATTTTTCAATAAAATAATACTGCACACAAACCCAAAATTTTTTCTTAACTTTTAACTACGCATTCTCCATCAAATCACTATTCAAAATTGGCTAAAAATGGGGCTCAAACAACCTTTTAATGAAATAAAACATTTGATTGTTCTTAATTATATGTTCAAATTCTCATTATTCTAGAGAATCAACGAGTTTTTGATGCCAATATCTTTGACATTCATGAGTGAAATAACATGAATTACAAGATTTGTTCACGATTTCCGTATTTTCACGCTTCCATGCGGCCTATTATATATCATGTGTATGGCTCCAGTTAATAAACAGGCCACCACAATTATTCGTGTAATTCAATACTACAATGTCGGGCCTCTAGTTTAGTCACTCAATATTGATGAACTTAACTCAGTTAAACAGCAGAATATATATTGGGATTGTACTTGAGCTATTGATAATATTAAGGATATATATTCTACATTGAGTAGATATGAAATTAATATACAAAACATAATGGTTTAGATTAGTTCTCTTAACAAGAATGACATTTAAAGATGGAACTTAACTGTATTCAAACAAAAAATTTGATTCGACTCAAACTTAAATAAGCACCGATTTCAAGATTAATATGTTCGAACAAGCCACAATCGTCTATAGCATAGGATGATATGTTAAAGTGTAAATATCCCACATTATGAAATATATGTTACAACATACAAGGGTTGAGCTTTTTTTTTTTTTTTTTT
>CAIGRP010039771.1:0-14537 GCA_903798385.1 Fraxinus cuspidata
TGCGCCTCTATTTCTTACTGAGATAGGTGACACTTTCTATCTCCGTTCCGCACGGAGGCACACACCCTGTCTCCGTGCTTGACGGAGACATCGTGTCCCCTCTCTGCATAGACAAGTTGTCTGCTTTCACTGAGATATGAAAGACAACCTGTTTTTTTTTTTTAAATTTTTGGACATAGACAGATTGGAAAGGAATTTCGAAATTTCGATAACACCTGAAACACCCGTATCTCCGTGAGGAATGGAGACACGGATGTATCTCCGTGCCTCACGGAGATAGCAAGCACACGGTTTGTGGTGATGAAAACAAACTCAGAAAAAAAAAACACTTACAATTACAATCTGTGTATCTCTGTATGTAATTGTGCAAACGGGAAGAGAGAAGAAGTCAGATTGATATTAAGGCAAAGAAAAGACGACATAGGGAAGANTATTAAGGCAAAGAAAAGACGACATAGGGAAGAAGTTAGAGAAGATGGATATTAAGGCAAAGAAAAGACGACGTCGTTTTGGTTGACGACGGAAAAATTCGACAGCTGTAAAAAAAATCTACCTCTTTTATATAGTTAGGATATTCTTAAAAAAAAAAAAAAAAATTAAAACAAAATCTACTACCCTAAAAAAATAGACTCTAACACACCATTAGGCCTGTTTGATTTGGCTTTCTTTTCTATGGAAAATAGAAATTAAATTAAATTTCCACATTTTTGCATGTTTGAATGACTAAATTTTCCATGAAATTGATTTTCCACATTTTCTTGATTTTTGACAAAAAGTTTTTCCCATGGGTTTGGTGGGAAAATCTTTTTTAGGCAATTTTTTTTTTGTTTTAAATTTTTTTGGCAATGAAAATAAATTTTATCTACAATTGTGACAAATTATATCCCTTTAATTGACAATTTTCATGAAAAATAAAGTCAAACGAATACCAAAAGATCCAAAATTTCAATATTTTCTTGGTAAAAAATTATACCAATCAAACACAATTAATTGACAATTACCAGTAAAACAAGTTATAGGCAATTCAATTCCTTAAAATTCATTTTCTTTCCATCCAATTCCATTTTTACAATCAAACGAACCCTTAGTTTTGCTTATGCACTCGTATTTCTTAGATATGCCTGCTTAACAATTGTTAAGATGGGAGAATGTATTTTTTATTTTTTAAAGTAACTATGGAGTACATAAAGATGATGAATTTTTAATGCAATTAAAATAAAGTGTCAATATATTTAGCCAAAATAACATATCTTGATTATTTGAATCCATATTCTGCTTTTGTGTTGTAACATGTATCGTTCCATACCGATTATTGAATAGATGCAATAGATAAAATAAAATAAAATAAACTTTTGTTTAAAGAATGAAAGCAGAAAGATCCATTTCTTGACATCTCCATTCTTATTTTGTGGTGTAATATGTATCCTTCCATACATGTCTTGGAATAGATGCAATGAATAAAAAAGTGAACTTCTATTTGAGATTGAAAGCGAAAAGATCTATTTCTTGAAATCTCTCTCCTAATTTCGTGGTGTAATATGTATCATCTTCTATCGATCTTGGAATAGACGTAATAAATAAAAAATGAACTTTTCCTCAATAAGTAATTGTCTACGTTCGATTCATCCTTCAAAACCTTTCTGTCTATGTTCGATCCATCCTTCAAAATCATATGACATTTCAGTATAATTGAATATAATGAATTGCTATCATACTCGTACATACTCAATGATTAGGTACATTACCAATTTATTTATTCTAGATAAGCAATCGACCTTAAATTATAAATTGGGACTTAAAAAAATATAAAGCCTCTTTGATGGACATTATTTAATAAAATGCGTTTTTGTTATAGTAAATTGTTAGAGAACGTATAGTTAAAAAATAGATTTTTTTTAATTTACGTGTAAAATATTTTATTCGTAGCACGCGTTATTGTCTCGTTGAAAACGGATTTAAGGAAAAATCAACTTTTGAAATTAAAAAGAAAAAGAGGAAGGGCTAGGCTCGTATATTGAGACCAATTGAGTGCCCAAACTTTAGGTGTACGCAATACAGTACACGCATCAACTTCTCACCGTCGGTGGAGCTCTAAAATACTCGGCAGCTCCCCCGTCGTTTTCTTCTATTTTACGCCTACATTTTATTAATTTCTCATCATATATAAACAAATACACACTCGTTGACAGCTATACATATATGGATTTACATTTCTCTCCGTAGAAAGGAATCAAGAGAGAGAATCAGACAGGTCATTATCTCTCTTACTCCGTCTCTCTTACTTCAATTTTTGGTTTGCATTTTTTCTCATATTTCGATTTAGATCTGGTAGTTGATGTACTGTTTTGATGAATTTTAGGTGATTACGAAGAAAAGTCTGTTTCTAAGCGGCGGAGCGTGCGATATCGTTAGATCTTTAGGTGATTGTTTAATTTTCGTTCAATTTGCGCTTCAATATGTCTGTGTGAGTATGGTAATGAACATATATGTGCATGTATATGTGAGAGTGAATGATATTGAGAGATTTTTGTTTAGTTCCTTTCACAAAATGGTTACTGAAAAATTTTAAGTAGGTTGAGCTTAAAGTTGACTCCTGACTTCAATTTGATTGACATAATTGAATATTTTCTTTTCTGGGGCTCATTTATTTAAATACCTCGTAAGTCAAACAGAGAGAGAAAATCGGAGACTCTATAAGATTTTTTGTTTTAATTGCTAAAATGTCGATTGAAGCAAGGCCTGATCGGGAATTCACTTGATTTACATTTTACATATTTGTGTATTTAGCCCTTGTTTGGTCTTATTATTTCAAAAATATATTTTTCACTCTTATATTTTCAATCACACATTCTTCAATAAAACAATATTAGACGCAAACCGAAAATATTTCCTTATTTTTTAACCACATATTCTCCATCAAATCACTAATTTAGCTCAAACCGGCTCTTAATTGTTTTTAATTTGATATTTACCTGGTTAGATGTAGAAATTATCTGTAAATTGAGGAACTCTAATTGAAAGAGTTATCTTTTCAGTGAAGTGGCTTTAGGCATGTGGAAATTTGAGTGAAGCTGATATCTATTTGCTTGTAAATCCATTGCTCTCATTTTAGCTAAGTGATGATGGAATCTGAAGCAGAAATTAAGGTTAGTACAAAAAGTTTCTGCATTGTTATTTTTAATGTTTGTGGGATGCTTAATATGCTTCAAGGTTGAACTTTTAAAGGTCTTTAGCTAGCTTTTCTGACTTTTAACTGAATATGAGCTATTGATTTTGTAAAATCCCCTAATATGAACTTCTTTATTCCCCATGCACTATGATTTGTAGATTTTGACTTTATATTGAACTTAAATAAAGTAAACTTTTATGCTGAATGATTTATAGATTGTGAAATCAATTTGAATATGCTGAAATCTTTTTTCTCATATTTTGGGTTTACTTCTCTGATTGAATTGTTTATGCAGTGGATTTTAGAATAACTAAACCTTAGAGTCATTGGATTTCTTTGTTACTGAATTGTGGTGCTGAATTATCAGGGAAAGACCTTGAAGAACATGGGCAGTCAGGTCTGCCAGATCTGTGGTGATAACTTGGGCTCAACTGTTGATGGTGAGCCATTTGTTGCTTGTGATGTCTGTGCATTTCCGGTTTGCAGGCCTTGCTATGAATATGAGAGGAAGGATGGGAATCAATCTTGCCCTCAGTGCAAAACCAGATACAAGAGACACAAAGGTATATATATTGTAGGCTTGTTGATGTTCAGTAATTGACTCTAAATGAGTGTGAGCACATCTACTAAAGACTATATCAATATGTTTATGATTTTTATTTTTCAATGGTTACACTATTACTTATGTTTGATTTTTTATGTACATTAGTGCACAATACAAAGTTTGTTTGTTTGTTTTTTTTTTTTCTTCAGTTGCAATAAAAATGTATTAGGCATAAAAAAAACTCGAGGTAGTAAGAAATTGACTTCAAGCGAGCACTTCCTGTTCAACTAAGAGCAACAAAATGTAACAGAACGACAAGAAAGTTTAATTATTGTGAACAATAGCCAAACGATCATTATTATAGGAATGTTGATTATGAGTCTGCATTTTTGTCCCCTTCGTCAGCCCCTTTGATTTGCGGGCAAATACTGGTCATTCAAATTTTATCTTCGTATTCTTAAAGAAAACTTGCGACAGTACATTTTGAGTGGTGATTAATAATATTTGAAACTTAATTCTGAATTTTTTGAAAGTGACTTCTTGCACTTCCACTTTATACAGGAAGTCCTGCTATTAGTGGTGATGGGAAGGATGAAAATGTCAATGATGATGGTGCTGGCGATCTTCATTACTCTGAAACTCAAAATGAGAAGCAAAAGGTTTCAGAGCGTATGTTGAACTGGCACATGAATTATGGACGAGGAGAAGATATTGGGGCACCAAAATATGACAAAGAGGTCTCCCACAATCATATTCCTTTGCTTACAAATGGAACAGACGTATGTTTAATATGCTTATCGTCCATTGCTTCATACCTCAAAACCGAAAATATAAGTATTCATTTTTTGTGTAATAGAGATACATAAAAACTCCCGCCCTCTATTTCAGGTTTCTGGAGAACTGTCTGCAGCATCACCTGGACGCCTTTCAATGTCATCTCCTCCACCTGGAGGTGGTGGTAAACGTATGCATCTACTTCCTTGCAACTGACATGGATAAATCACAATATTTTTTTTATGACCTCATTTATTCTTGCATTAAGTTCTTTTTATTCCCTGTTTGCCACTTATATTCTTTCTTTTAACTGCAGCTAGGGCTGTGGATCCAGTGAGGGAGTTTGGATCTCCAGGATTGGGCAATGTCGCCTGGAAAGAGAGAGTTGATGGCTGGAAGATGAAGCAGGAAAAAAATGTTGTTCCAATGACAACTAGCCATCCCCCTTCGGAAAGGGGAGCTGGAGATATTGATGCCAGCACAGATATTCTTGTGGATGACTCTTTGCTGTGAGTTCCTTATTGTTCTAGTTATATTGATAATTCGGCTTCTCACTGACTATCTTCTGGTCATGATATCTGGGAATATTGTTGTGAATACATAGAAGACCTTAGTTTTGTACCTTTTTAGCTGCACAAGTTTCAGTTCAATGTGGTTTTTTATGCAAACGAAGTTAGTGTGATTTGGGTGTAATTTACGTAAAGACTGTTTTATACAAATAAGGCAAGTGTCTTCTATGCAAGATTTATATATTTTCATCAAATAAGGCAGCTGTCGTTCCCGTACCTGATTTTTCATCATGCTGCAGGAATGATGAAGCTCGACAGCCCCTTTCAAGGAAGGTTTCTGTGCCATCATCCAGAATAAACCCTTACAGGATGGTTATTGTGTTACGACTTGTTATTATCTGCATTTTCTTACACTACCGATTGACAAATCCAGTGCCAAATGCATATGCTTTGTGGTTGATATCCGTGATCTGCGAGATCTGGTTCGCTATATCCTGGATTCTGGATCAGTTCCCAAAATGGCTGCCAGTAAATCGTGAAACATATCTCGATAGACTCTCTCTTAGGTGGGAAATTTTCTGTTTATTCAATTTATACTTTTTGGTCTTCATTTTGCTTTGTTCAGTTCACTTTTGTTTTTCTGAAATTATCCAAACCATCATTTTCTACAAGGGTTTTCTTTTCTCTGATTACATCATAAAAGTTCCAAGTTATACACCTGACTTTGGAAATATATAAAAATTGTACAACAGATATGATCGAGAAGGCGAGCCTTCACAATTAGCTGCTGTTGACATATTTGTCAGTACTGTTGACCCTTTGAAGGAGCCTCCTCTTGTTACAGCTAATACGGTCTTATCCATTTTGGCGGTTGACTATCCAGTGGACAAGGTCTCATGCTACGTTTCTGATGATGGTGCTGCTATGTTAACGTTTGAAGCTCTATCAGAAACATCAGAATTTGCAAGGAAATGGGTCCCTTTCTGCAAAAAGTACAATATTGAACCACGTGCTCCAGAATGGTACTTCTGTCAGAAGATTGACTACTTGAGAGATAAAGTTCATCCATCATTTGTCAAAGATCGTAGGGCTATGAAGGTGAGAAATTTATATTGCAAAACATTTCCATTGTCTGTTTCCTTTGGTCCAGGAGTCCTATTTTTGTTCTTTATTGTCCGACAGCGAGAATATGAAGAGTTCAAAATTCGTATCAATGCACTTGTCGCCAAGGCCCAAAAGGTTCCTGAAGAAGGTTGGGTCATGCAAGATGGTACACCATGGCCAGGAAATAACACCAGAGACCATCCAGGAATGATTCAGGTTAGCTTGGTTTGATGGAACTGTGTAACAGATCCCTACACAACGAGATACAATGGTTTCCCATTGTATACTGAATGTTCAAATGTTCATAGAAACTATTTATAAAAGTTTTGATATCTATTCGAAGTATTTCAAAATTAATTGAATTTAATCCTCGTATGTGATAGGCAAACACTTGCCACATTTTTTTTTCACCACTTGGTGGATTTAACACTGTCATCATCGTACTTGCATCTTCACAGTTTTGTGCTATATTTGAAGCAACTCATCTAGATTCTGTTGCTTGCAGGTTTTCCTAGGCCAAAGTGGAGGTCTTGACAGTGAGGGTAATGAGCTGCCAAGGTTAGTGTATGTTTCTCGTGAGAAGCGTCCAGGATTCCAGCATCACAAGAAAGCTGGTGCTATGAATGCACTTGTAAGTAGTTGACAATTGTGATCTGCAGTTACTCTAAAATTGCTTTGTTGGCACATTTAACATTTTATGTTCAATTCAACTCTTGCAGGTTCGTGTATCAGCAGTTCTTACTAATGGACCTTTCTTGTTGAATCTTGACTGTGATCACTACATAAACAACAGCAAAGCTTTGCGAGAAGCAATGTGCTTTCTTATGGATCCAAATCTTGGAAAATATGTCTGTTATGTGCAATTTCCACAGAGATTTGACGGTATTGATAAGAGTGATCGATATGCCAATCGTAACACTGTCTTCTTTGATGTGAGTTCATGATCACTGCTATTATTATTTGCGTTTGTTTCCTACTAGAATGTCCAAATGAACCGTAATAAATAATTTAATAATATTCAGTATGCGTAGTAACTTGTTCTTTTTCTTTGTGCTGTTAGATTAACTTGAGAGGTTTGGATGGTATTCAAGGCCCTGTGTACGTGGGTACTGGATGTGTCTTCAACAGAACAGCTTTATACGGTTATGAGCCTCCTCACAAACCTAAGCAGAAGAAGTCTGGGTTTCTCTCTTCCTGTTTTGGTGGGTCAAGAAAGGAAAGTTCTAAATCGAGCAAGAAGGGGTCAGACAAAAAGAAATCTAAAAAGCATGTTGATCCCACTGTTCCAATTTTCAGCTTGGAGGATATAGAGGAGGGTGTTGAAGGTACTGTTTCTGTTTAAATCAATATTCTTGAGTTCCTACTTGTATTGTTGACAGTACATATTTGTTATGTATCATGTTCGGTCGTGTGTAATTAAGTACGAGATTTTGTCGGTGAAAATTGATCTAGGCATGTAAATTTTGTTAATAAGGCTATACCAATGGAAGCATGCATTCGTTTTCTGGGAACACATGCAGTTAACATGTGTTTTAAAAAGTACCTGTGAGTGACCAGAATAAATGGCGGAAAGAGTATGGAAAGAGCATTTTTTAAACGTAATACTACAAGTATATAAACTTCATCTGATCTTTGCTCAGGGTTAAAAGGCTAGTCCCTGCCATTCCACCTGCATTGACACTCATTGGTGCTCCTTTCCATCTTTTCTGCCTTTATTTTTTTGTCTGGGTGGGGCTTTTGAGGTAATTATTGGATCATATGAACTGGCCTCATAATGGGCCTGTGAAGTGCTGGAATGCAACCATTGGGTGTGGTCCATGTCCCTTGAGTACATCTCACACTACTTAGTTGGAATTGTTTTCAATTTCTTAAAATATGCATGAAAGGTTCTGTCGTTTTTCTTTTTCTAATTATTTCATGATCTGCCTGGTTTTCACGAATCTTGGCACACTTGATTGGCTCTCTGTATATTGAGATTCCTCCTTTTGTCTTCTAGGCAGACAGAAGATGCCTACAAGAATTTTCTTTGCAAGTTTTATTTTATTAGCCTTTTCATTTGATCTCTTTAATTCTTCCCTCTTGATTAAAACCAGGTGCTGGATTTGATGATGAGAAGTCACTGCTTATGTCCCAAATGAGCCTTGAGAAAAGATTTGGCCAGTCTGCAGTTTTTGTCGCATCCACACTAATGGAGAATGGTGGGGTTCCTGAGTCTGCTACACCAGAGACTCTTCTAAAAGAGGCCATTCACGTTATCAGCTGTGGGTATGAAGATAAGGCAGAATGGGGAAGTGAGGTAAATTGGCGGTTTTTTAATTTCCATTGAAGCTCCTCCTCCACAGTGCATACATTGTTTATCCACATAATTACAAAATGTTGCAGTTGCCTGACTGGAAGGGCATGGTTGAATATTGGGAGATAAATTATTGATATAGGGGTTGCATTTGATGTAGACTAACAAGTGCTAACAAATGATTTGACATGATTCTATGATTTTTTTGTACATTCTTGTTAAATAAAAATCATGACTTTCAACCTTATAATGAGATGAAATAAAAAGTAAAGATCTGATTTCATGGATTTCAAAAGTGTACTCATTTAGGTTGATTTGCCTGTGATATCATTAGCTGTAATGGAACTGGAAGTCCGCTGCAAGCGCCTTTCTGCCATTTTCAATAGAAATCAATCAATGGCATGCTGATATTGGTTATGTACCTCTATCTTTTTACCCCCTTCTGCACTCCCCAAGGAGGGGAAAGCAGCAGTAAAATGGAGCCAATTCTAAGCAGTTATTTTGCCTAGATTGTTCATTAATTGAAGTATTTAAATACTTTGGGTGCAGCCTCTATCCTGCAAAATTGATGTTTGGAGTAGACCTTTAAGATATATATGAACAGTTTTCTTCCTATTGTATCTCTAGCACTTCTCCACCTGTTCATTTCAGAAATTTATTTCTCTATACTGGTACTTGATATTTGGAGGCGGTGCTGTCTAGGAGCCCCTTTTTTGTTCCTCTACTTGGAACAAGTAATTCCTTAAATATCATGTTTCTATAGAAGGCTTATTTCCCCTTGTTGTGCAGATTGGATGGATTTATGGTTCTGTTACGGAAGATATTCTTACTGGATTCAAGATGCATGCTCGTGGTTGGCGATCAATTTACTGCATGCCTCTCAGACCAGCTTTCAAGGGATCAGCTCCAATTAATCTTTCTGATCGTCTCAACCAAGTGCTTCGATGGGCTTTGGGATCTGTGGAGATTTTGTTTAGCAGACACTGTCCTATATGGTATGGCTATGGGGGAAGGTTGAAGTGGCTAGAGAGGTTTGCATATGTCAACACCACAATTTACCCAGTCACTGCCATTCCACTTCTTTTTTATTGTACTCTGCCAGCAGTCTGTCTACTCACTGGAAAGTTTATTATCCCACAGGTTGGTTTCATCTCCCAACAAGTTTTCACTTTTAACACCTATTTAACGTTAAATGATCACTCTTCAACAATTCTGTCTTCTTCAATATCTTACGAGTGGCTATGTCATTTCCTGTAAGTGGGGTATAATATATAAATATAAAATAAATGTCATCCTTCCTCGATCGTGCTGTCATATACACGGTAAATATAACAATATAACCAGTATGATAGCATTTATAATTGTGCCTTAAGCAACTTGCATGAAATTGACAGGAACCTGATTTCACAAATATTAAATATTACTTTGTATTGCAGATCAGTAACTTTGCGAGTATCTGGTTTATATCCCTCTTTCTTTCCATCTTTGCTACTGGTATACTGGAGATGAGATGGAGTGGTGTGGGAATTGATGAATGGTGGAGGAATGAACAGTTTTGGGTGATTGGAGGTGTTTCAGCTCATCTTTTTGCCGTCTTCCAAGGGTTACTCAAAGTGCTTGCTGGAATTGACACTAACTTCACTGTCACATCGAAGGCCTCAGATGAAGACGGGGATTTTACTGAGCTCTACATGTTCAAATGGACAACGCTCCTAATACCTCCCACAACTCTCCTCATCATAAACTTGGTGGGTGTTGTTGCAGGAATCTCCTATGCTATAAACAGTGGTTACCAGTCATGGGGTCCACTCTTTGGAAAATTGTTCTTTGCCTTCTGGGTGATTGTTCATCTCTATCCTTTCCTCAAAGGTCTTATGGGCCGTCAGAATCGGACGCCCACTATTGTTGTCGTGTGGGCCATTCTTCTTGCTTCCATCTTTTCATTGTTATGGGTGCGAGTTGATCCATTCACCACTAGAGTCACTGGCCCAGATGTTGAGCTGTGTGGAATTAACTGTTAAGAGTCGACGTGCCTTGAACTTGAAAGTTTGATCCCCGAACCTTGAAGAAATCAATGTTCGGGAGGTTTCCATGTGATTCTTGTAAGTTCTATATAATCCATCTCGCTCTATGTTTTCGTGTATGTGAAATTCACATTTGTTGTAGAGTTGATAGCTAAATTTTTTTGTTGTGACAAAAGCAATTACAAACTGAAGCTTTTTTATGTTTCTTAAAAGAGAGTGGTGGAAGAATTGTATGTTGTTTCTGAATTTTGATTCATTGCTAGATGAAGTCTTGTAAGTTATTTATAATAACAATTTTCATCCTTGTAATGGATTTATTCAATTCATAGAACATATTCTCGAATGGTGTAACTACTGTGTCCTGCATTAATTGATTTCATCTTATGCTGTATGAAAATAATCATTACCGTGTTTATACTGTTAATCATCGGCATAGCACAAGTGAAATATTGTTCCTTCATGGTCCTTAATGTTATTTCTAGGCCTTCATCCAAGTAAAAGGTTTTATTATGCACGAGTGCCTTTCTTGAGTTTGAGTCCATAGTTCGCGAACTCAATTTACGTGTATGACCAAGGACACAACATTTCTACAAACAAAAAATATGGGGTAATTATATCACAGAGGTAGGTGCGATATTTATATAGATCTTCACCTATAGGAGTTAAACACAAGGAATGAAATAATTGTTAAAAGGACCACTACTGTACTTTTTAGTATTACCAGTCTATTGCCCGTGCAATGCACGGGTTATGCTATTGTGAAAGTAATGTAGCGGTAAGTTTGTATCTATACTTTGTTGTTTACCAATAGAAATGTGTATAGAATAATCTCAGTTTTCAATAACATAAAAAAGATTATCAATGTAACATAGTTGAATTGAAAAATTGTTAGATATTTTTTCATAATTTATTTATTTGTTTATTATTGTTATGCAAATGGTTTGCCGTTTCGAAACGGGGATCGACCTGTAATTTCATAATGTATAATTTTCTTATATTCCCTATAATTTTTCAGATTCTCATATTCCCTATAATTTATAATTTTCGTAGATTCCTTAAAAAATGATATTATATGAGTGAAAACATATTGTAGCAGAAAAAATCTGAATAGTTTAAAGAAGTTTTGGACCATTCTGATGAATGAATGAAGTCTTTATCTGTTGTTCTCTGTATGTGTAAAATATAACAGACAAATGACGCTATGAGAAGAGAACCATCCGCGCGGCGCTGCGCGAAGTGGGATCTGATCTCCAAGTTGCATGGAGAGATCTCCGCGCACACGTAGACATGCTCTGTGCAGTGTCTCCGCGCACGCGGAGGGGTCTCCGCACTGCGCGGAGCATGTCTCCGTGCAACGCGGAGACAGCTCTCTCCACAAGGCGCGGACGCACGCGGAGACATGCTCCGCTCAGCGCAGTGTCGTCGCACTGGGCAGAGCATATCCCCGTGCAGCGTGGAGACGTGCACGGAGAGAAGATGAAGAAGGCGAGATGCGCAGTTGGAATTACTGTGCTACAATACCTGGGTCGTTTTTGCAAAGTCAAGATATACAGGCCCTATAGTGGTAATGTAAATGTTCATTTAATGTAAGTGCTTATGAATGTTAAGCAACATGCTTCGACATCTAAATCTTATTTTTATTACACATGAATTAATTCGAAAAATTAAAGATGGAAGTAGTGTTCATGAATTTCTTTTCATTACTAATGAATCAGCTCTTATGTATTCTGTTTCCGAATGGAGAACATGTGGAAGTGAACAGTATGAACTTCCTCTTATTATGCCATCGTCTTCTTATTGGAATCATAATTTCTTGCACAATTTTTTTTTTTCCAAAGAATGGGGCTCAAACAAATCCTTAATATCACACTGACCAACTATTTCAATATCTTATACTATAGGACCGATGTCACAGGTGAAACTAAACTACAAACTTAGATCGAATTATAGAAACTAACTAAGAAATTAATGGAATTCTCAAACCTGACCACTAACGACGGTTATAGATGGCAGTGCATTCCAAAGAGTAGGCAACTCGATATCTTCTCCATTATCTCTGAGTACAATGTAAGTTCTCTGCAATCTGTTTATCAAAAATATCAAACTTTCCCTTAAGTTCTCTGCAATCTGTTTATCAAAAATATCAAACTTTTCCTTACTGTTCCCCACGATCTTCCTATGCTTGCGGTGGGGAATTCAAAAACCTTAAAATGTACGATTTAGTATTGAATTGTAACCTCCGTTAACCTGCTAGCGAAGATGAAATTGATGTTGTCAGTCTGAAGCAGAGAGCTTGTGAGAAAAGTTGTCGTTTCCTCCTTTTTTCTCTTCCAAGAAGCAAGTAGAGATTCAAAGTTAACAATTGTGGGTATGGATAGGAGGAAGTCCATATTACCCTAGAAGTTTGGATGAATATTGGAGAATGGATATGGATAAAATGAGATTAAAAAAAGCTTCACAAATGACAGTAAAAGATGGATTGCCTCTTTTAAGATAATAGGGATATATAAGGCTAAGGTATTCACAAATGCTCTCAGCTTAAAGACGATGTGCAGTTGGTGTTGGAAATGGTTTAGTGAAATAGGTCAATTTTAAGTCCCATATTGAGTGGACCCGTATGTCAATTTTAACGGGACCAAGTATATTCACGTTCTAGTATGCGAGGTGATCAATGTGAGAAATTTATTCATTGAAAACCATTTAGAATTGAATGAAATATTTAATGTCAAAGTAACTCACTTGGAACTATAAACCAGTGAAAAATTTGATTTATTGGCAATTCTCAAACACTTATCCTACAAAAAGTAACTCACTTGGAACTATAAACTAGTTAAGAATTTGATTTATTTAAAATTCTCAAACACTTATCCCACATAGTAAAGTTAGGAAACTTTTGTGTGGTTTATATAGTCTAAAGTTGAGAATTGAGTTTGGGCCACAAGGGATGCCAATAGTCTTTGGAAGGTGGAAGACCTATATCCTATTGGATTCGGTCCAAATCCCACGTGTGCGTCGTCGTCACTGCCCGTCTGGCCGGCTCGGCTCGACTCGATACGAGCACGTGCCCGAGGCCGAGCTCGGCTCGGTCCGGTTCGTGTGCGGGTGCGTTCGTGTACAATATTATCTTTTTGGACAAAATTTATTTAATTTTGAACCGAATTGTAATTAATCAAATTCTTGTGTACTTAATGAAAAATTTTTTATTGGCTTATTTTTGGGTAATTTTTTTCTGAATGGTCTGTTTGACGGTTAACCGAACTTTGCTGTCTATTCGGATTTTGGGGGCTGTCTAAACAGTAGTGACTGCTTTGAAATGGCTTGTAGGTTGTTTGAATGTCCACGAACAAGTCTATAAATAGCCTGCCGCGCTGCCAGGAAAAATTACACAATTTTCATTGCAATCATTCTCTACTTTGAATCTCACTCCCCTATCTCATTTTGATATTGTTGTCAAAGTAAAAAACACTTCATTGAGTTCGTTGGAATTCCTGCAGATTGCTGTGCTGCTTTCGTAGGAGACAAAATTCGTTCTATTTTGGGAAATGATTGCTGAATACTTTTAGCACATGTGAAGGCAGCAAATTCGTTTTAAGGAAATATCGTGAACTCAGTAGGCTCGAATTTATATTGTGATCATTTTGATCAAACTGTTACGCTGTCCAATTATTTCAAGGTAATTATGTCGTAATATTCGAAGGATACTTTTAATATTCCAGAAAAACAATCTTAAAACGAATTTTGTGAATTTATTCTGGTTCTACTCCTTATCATACTTCTGATTGTATTTCAAGAATGACAAAGGCAACTGTTACAATTGCGGCAAAGCAGGACATCGATCCAAGGACTGTCGAAAGCCAAGGAATGTCAAAGGAAAAACTCATCAAGCCAACGTAACATAAGGTACAATACATGAATCTTTCAGCGGTCGTTTCTGAATGCAACTTAATTAGAAATACTAAGGAATTGTGGGTGGATACTGGAGCCACTTGTCACATATATTCAAATCGCGGGATGTTCTCAACCTACAAAGCGATGGATAATGATGAATAACTCTACATGGGAAACTCTTCATCTTTCAAGGTTGAAGAACATGGAAAGATAGTGTTGAAAATGACAAGTG
>CAIGRP010039774.1:0-17011 GCA_903798385.1 Fraxinus cuspidata
CAAGTGGCACCAAATCTTCACCCTCGTTGTTCGTCATTGGAATGCAAAACGACTAGGGTTAATGTTTACTACATGTAAAAGAGTGAGGTTAAGATATTGCAACAAAAGTATGAATAAGGTTTCAGTGAATCCGATTAAAATATCGCCTATTTCAGAACATTCAATTTAGAATCATTTAGATAAACATCAAATTTTCTATTTTTTTACTTCATGCCCATTAGGAAACAAAGCATGTTCCAACAAAATAATATAAAAATTTACTTTCTTGTGGTCTTTCTTGCTCATCTTCCAACAATGCATCTTCCATACAATTATTGGCCATATGAGGGCCTTGTGGGTCACCTATGCCCTCCATTATCCAAACAAGAGAAGAATTCCCAAGCCTAATTCGTTGAATTTAGGGAGAATTTTGAAAAATTGATAGGATCTTTTCTTAATTTTCTCTTCCAGTGAAGAAGTGTCGTGAGAATTGGTAGAGGCGTGATTTTAAGATAAGATATGTCGTAGGTTTAATTCCCAGCTTGGCAAGATTTATTAGAGAAAGTTTGCTTACTGTTATCCAAGTGTAATTTTCTATTTATTTGGAAAGATGGGAGTTAAATGAGTGATGAACGGATAATTATATGAAAAGATGAGTGATTATTGGGTAACCCGTTAAAAATGAGTAAGTAATAATAATTCTAAAGTTCGATGATGATTAATTAAATTTACTCTCATAGGTTTATGTCAATATACAAGTTTTGATAATCCAGTTGTTGAAATGATTCTATAATTTTAGAAATCGTTTGGGGCTCAAAAGTAATTGTACACAAACTTTAGGGGCAACCTGTGTGATTATTATAATTTTCTCAGGACAATATGAAGCTTTTAATCATAACCGTCCATCTCTAGTCAACGATCAACATTCCCCCAAGAGAAAGAAAAGAATTTATTCCCCTAACATCCAACGGCCGAAATCTTTCTCCACCATAGACTCAATCTCAGCCGTTAAACCCTCCTACATATACATTTCTTCAGCCTGCGGCTTCTTGGGAGTTTTTTCTTGAGTTCTCCCTTCGTATCCCATTTTTTATGTGATTCTTACTGAACCCATATAACCAATATAGTTCCTGATCGATCTATTAATTTTACACATTTTGATCTGGGCTTGTGGAATATTTGATATACGACCAATTTGATTCGAAATGTTTGGGAGGGCTCCCAAAAAAAGTGATAATACTAAGTACTATGAAATTCTCGGGGTGCCTAACACCGCGTCACAGGATGATTTAAAGAAGGCTTACAAGAAAGCTGCTATCAAGAATCATCCTGATAAGGGGGGTGACCCTGAAAAGGTACCATTTTGAAGTTTTTGAATTTTGAATTATTGTTGTTTTACTTAATAATTTTTTCGGTGAATTTTTGAATTTCTGGGTTTTTGTTTGTTTTATTCGGTTTTACTCCGATTCCTGTGGTGAAAAATTGTATGATTGTGATGTGCATGTGTAAGTTGTGGATGGGAGAGGGATCTCAATGAATTGATTATGAAGTTTGAGTATTTGATTTTCTTTATTGAAAATGTTGGTTCTTTAAGTGTTGAAATTAATTGAAGGAGATCTCTGGAGATCGAAAAGGCTCAAATTAAGCCTGTTTGGCTAAGCTTGGAAAGAAGTAAATTACATTTTTGTTTACAAACATGTTTGTTCTTTGCATACTTTACATTTTTTTTACTTTTAAATTAGAAAAATTAACTTACTTATTTTGGAGGCAACTCTTAGGTTACTGTTGCCACTGACAAATTTTTTTATTGATATTAAAACTTACTTATTTACTTAAGGTAAACTTTTTAAGCTTAGCCAAACATGCTCAAGGAAAGAATTAATAAGAAGTAAAAGAAATAGAAGATCAATGGTCTATGGAGAATGAAGCTAAGACCAAAAAGGATATGATAGAGTTGACTTGATGTTCCATACTTAGTGCATGTAAGGTTCATATAATTTTTTTTCTATTACTGGTTCGACCCCGGTCCATCTTTGACCCTTTCTATTATTGGGTCAATGACCAGGACTGGTTTTCAAAACATTGGTCTTTTTAAACATTTTATCCACTCTCACATATGATTTTAATGCACAGAGACTTGTATCTAAATACATTGCTTATTTGCAGTTTAAGGAGCTTGCACATGCTTATGAGATTCTCAGTGATCCTGAAAAACGCGAAATCTACGATCAGTATGGTGAAGATGCACTCAAGGAAGGAATGGGGGGCGGCAGCGGTGGCATGCACGACCCGTTTGACATCTTCCAGTCCTTCTTTAATGGAAGTCCATTTGGAGGTGAGTTGTTTCTGCTTTAGAAAATATCATGACGTTCTTTATGGTTTTATGGCATGTTTAGTATATGACAACGAGCACTTGTTGGTTTTGATTAGCCTTCAAGTTTCTCTTTCTTGGAGAACACTTTGTCTGAGTAATATGCTTGTGACCAGGTGGTGGTAGCAGTAGGGGACGAAGGCAGAGGAAGGGGGAGGATGTAGCACATCCATTGAAGGTCTCTCTTGAGGACCTATACCTTGGGACCACTAAAAAGATCCCCATATCCCGCAAAGTCCTTTGCTCAAAGTGTAATGGGTAAGTTTAATTGGTCATTCTACCGTTTCATATCGTACCTGACATGCCTGTGTTTGGGGAATGAGCTAATGTGCCTCTGTTGGTGTTTTTTTTAATGGCAGCAAAGGATCGAAATCTGGAGCTTCTATGAAGTGCTCTGGATGTCAAGGAACTGGTATGAAGGTAACGATTAGGCAACTTGGCCCAGGTATGCTCCAGCAGATGCAGCATCCTTGCAATGAATGCAAGGGAACAGGAGAGACTATTAATGTTAAAGATCGCTGCTCTCAGTGCAAAGGTGAAAAGGTTGCGTTGGAGAATAAAGATTTGGAAGTCCATGTTGAGAAGGGTATGAAGAATGGACAGCAGATTACATTCCACGGAGAAGCTGATGAAGCGGTACCTTGACTTGACCTCGAGTATCCTTTGTAGTATTTTTGAAATTTCCATTATTGTAAAAGATGAACAGATACTTCATTTGGTGGTATTTCTTTGCAGCCTGACACAATCACTGGAGATATAGTCGTTGTTCTCCAGCAGAGGGAACATCCTAAATTCAAGAGGAAGGGCGATGATCTTTTTGTGGAGCAATCACTGTGTCTTACCGAAGCTTTGTGTGGCTTCCAGTTTATACTATCTCACTTGGATGGTCGGCAGCTCCTTGTCAAATCACAATCTGGAGAAGTCGTGAAACCTGGTTAGTTATTTTCTGGAACTTCATCCTTTGGTCATGTTTGATAGTTAATATTAGATCACATTGTGACACTACCATGAACAAAGTTTTAACTTATTTTACTTCTTCTATTGAAGAGAGAAATTAAATCAATAAGTTTGTTCACCATCTAAAAGTCTCAGCTTTTGATGTGGTGGACAATCACGAGAGCAGACATATGCTTGAGTTCAAGTCCCGCCTCCATCCATTTGAAAATTGTGCTTGTATCAGGCATTTGAAGAAAAAACATAAAAAAAGAATCTGCCTGCATGTGAACAAGTTTGTTCCTTTCTAAAAAGCTTCGAGATGTGGTGGTTCAACGTTGCTAATACTATCTATTGCTATTTTATAAACATGCCATTGTATTTTATATTTTATTGAAGATTTTGGTGTCTTTGCTTGCCAAATCTTGCAGATTCAACTAAGGCCATCAATGATGAAGGGATGCCGATGCATGGGAGGCCATTCATGAAGGGTAAGCTCTACATTCATTTCAATGTGGATTTCCCTGAATCTCTGACTCCAGAGCAAGTCAAAGCCTTGGAGGCAATCCTACCTCCAAAGCCATCTCTGCAACTGTCGGACGTGGAGGTGGAGGAGTGTGAGGAGACAACATTGCAAGATGTTAACATGGAGGAGGAGATGCGAAGGAAGCAAGCTCAGCGTATAGAGGCCTACGATGAGGAGGACGAAGAGATGCACGGTGGGGCCCAGAGGGTGCAATGTGCTCAGCAGTGATGATGACTGAGAGTGACTGATTATCATTACGCAATGCTGATCAGATTTATTCCAAACTAGTGTCTGTTTGCGCCAAGCCCAAGGAGCTGGCTTAATAACGCATTATATTTTGAAACTCAAAACAAACTGGTGCTACTTTATGAGACTGTAGTTCAGGTTACGTGTTTACATATTGCTATTCTTATGTCGTGAGTTGATCTTTTGGGAACAAAATTGAGTTTTGCAGCAAGAAAAGACCGAAGCCTATCGATGAATGGGAGATTTTGGTTTTATTCAATTGCCTTCTTGCTTTGTCAATTGTTGCCATGCCCTTGTAAAAAGTTCAGTGCTTTGCTTGTCACTATTGAGTGGGTGTTCTTGATGTAGTGAGACTAGGACTTCATCTACAGTCTGGTAGTTTATCCACGGTAAGGGTCTTTGACTCGTATGGCTAAGTTATCTATGAATTTTTTGAAGACTTAATAGTGGTCGGTCTATTTCTTTAGGAAAATGTTTGTTGTATATCACTATTTATATAATTTTTTATGGATTGATGATATGTCAAAAAGATTGTAGAATTTTTTTTCTTTATTTGATTGACAAAATTTTAACCCAGTCAAATCTCTCCACATATATGTTGATAAACAAATCTGTAAGTGGTGACGTACGTGTAGCACAATCGATTTTTTTATATGTTCATGCTAACTGAGTTTAGTGACGTGCCGTCACTGCTGGATTTGGTTTGTACAAAATTGTCAATTAAATGAGAATATTTATATGGACTCAGTTGAGTGAGCAATTTTTAGGTAAGATTCCCGTCATAGGAGATTCCTCTAACTTGAATTCGTTCTAATGGATTTTTACAATATACATAGTCATTTTTAATGATTCTTTCTTCTTATCTACGACACATTTTTAAATAAAAGAATATTACGAATAATCCCAATTTTTTTTAACCACATATTTTTCGAAAAGAATATACTATTTCAATCATTAAAATTTCAAATAATGAGAGCCAAACATGAGCATCCTTACGAAAATGTCCAACAAGGTGTTTATATTAGTCCGAAGACATTGAACTCTGTAGTAGTGATTCATATCTGTAAGGAACTAGGAGCCACTGATTTGAGCTACATTCAACCTTTCATTCCTGTTTTCTCAAGCACTCAATAAATATATAAATTCATTTCTCCCTACTCCCCTTAAAAGAATTTGTCGAACAAAGGCAATTAGTTGAATGCGAAATTCAAACAACTTACTGCTGCTGTGATATAAAACCAAACACTACAATAGATAATATCTTATATGTTCCTTAATTAATACCATCTAGTGTTGTACACTACATCACAGAAGAAGCCATAAAATCGCTGAAACCCAGGACAATTCTGCTTCTGAGAGAAGGGAAATAAAAATTGAGAATAATAAATGCATATTGATGAAAGCTATAATAGAATGCAATGCAACTAACAATTAAAAGTTTTAGATCCATTAACCAATATCTGCCCAGTATATTCAAATCCACAGAAGATGCATAGATGAAGTACAGATTTAGACTACAACTGTCTATTGAATATCAAGAAACTATAGAGCTTCAACTGCATAATTGATGATGTGGACACTGCAAATATCAACACCAATCAATTACTCCAAGAATTCCTAACAGTAATTTGCAGAACAGACTACAATTGCTGGTTAGAACCCTATCTGAAAGATAAATGCCCGGGTGAGAATGTTTGAACCTTCCAAAAAGTTTAGCAACTCGAGATGTTGTTATTCCCTCCTGTTCCTCGTTCAAAGATCGGGTCATTCTAAGGGATATTTTCTTTTTCTTCATTATCCTTTGACTCGTCATTACCTGCTGCAGATGCTTCTGCACCAACCTTCCCGTCCAAAAGCTCTTTTTCAGCACGGTCCTCACCCTTTAATTCGTCAATATTCACGTCTGCTATTTCATTAGCCCAATCCTTAGACTCCTCAATCTTTGCACCAGCCACGTCTGCCGTTGCATCCTTGAATTCCTCAACATTTGCACTTTCCACCTCAGCAGTTGCATCCTTGGATTCCTCAACTTTAGCATCCACCTTCTCAGTGGTTGCATCAATCGCATCATCAGCCACGGGAGGTTCCTCCTCCTTGTCTTCAGTACTATGCTTGTCTGGGAGAGCACTGTCAGTAGTAAACTCACCATCATCATCCCCAGTATTTTCTGCATCAGCCACAGATACTTCAGGCCCTCCTTTAGTTTCTTCAGCAGCAGCATTCTTGTCATCATTACCCTCCACTCCATCAGCATCCTCTTTCTCCTTTTCTTCCTTCTTCTCACTGAGTTTCTTTTGTTTCTTTTTGGGAGTTTCAATTTCAGGTAACTCCTGCGTCTTTGATTTGTCGCTTAACCTTGATGAACGCCTTGGGGTGTCACCTGCACAGGTCAATAGCAAAGAAGGTTATTTTACTTAGCTTATCAGATGCATATTCTCAAAACTGTCTAATGGCACTCAATTGAGGCTTAATTATGTACTTGCAATCTGAACAGCATCAGATATCTTGTGTGCTTTAGAATGCTCACGCGACATATACTCATGTTTCATACATACATATGCACGCACGCACGCACGCACACACGCGCACAGGCGCGCGCGCACAAACACACACACACAGAGAGAGTCTACCTGTACCCCAATCAAACTCAGCAGCTGAAGGTCCTCCTGGATGAGATTTAAGGTACTGATCCAACTGTCTCTTATTCTTGATCTCTTCTCCTGTGGGGGCGGTGAATACTATATCATTCCTCCTAGGTGTCCCACCTTTCTTCGGAGTGAACTAGAGATTTTAAGAAAGTAATTACTTTGGACAAAATGGATACTATAGGATGTAATTTCAAACAAACACAAATACTTTGATTAGTGAAGAAAAATTAATTCCTGAAATGTCAATCAAACAAAAAATAATAGTAAATAGTACAACAATATGATAGATCCTCTTCGTCATAATAGAACCCGATTCTCCTAAATAACCATTTTTGCAAACCTATAAACATACTAGTGTACTTTACGTAACTTCAGAAAGCAAGGCAAGTTTGGATATCGGTTTCGAGAAAAATGCAAAAAACAAGAACTTTGAAAACCTCAGTTTATGCAAGTCTAGTTTCACTTGGATCTAGATGCCAACAACTTTCATTCAAACGCTACCTCATAAAATGGTTCTTTTTACAAAGCAATTTTTCACCAAACCCAATGTATTCTTAATGGATTTAACTTCTTCCCTCAAACTTCTGATCTAGAATGAAATGCAGCATAAGCTAACAACCAGGAAAGACCTAGAACATATTAAATGCTCATTTACTGCAAAATCTTTAAACAAGTGCAAATTTTAAACCTTTAGCTGAATGAATTTGTACGCGTAACTATTATCGACCATATACATTCAAAAGGAGAAAGTATTTAAATTCTGCATGCTTTACCATACATATTTAAATTGTGTCATACAAGTCCAAGGGAAAGCTCACTTGCTGTAGATCTGTATTACTTCTATGCAATCATAACATGAGCATTGCAGCACTTTATATACACTCAACAGACTCTTAAATTGTGTTATTCCAAATCCAAAATTCGATTCTTATAATCTGTAAACTAGTAATAATGACTTTAAACTAAGAAAAACATGAGTTGACCGTCAAGTAAAGAAACTCATGAGCTTCTAAATACACCCCTAAAATGAAAGTCTTCTAATACCACTATTAACCTTCATTTTCAGTAAAATGCAAATTTTAACTTTTATAATAAAATACTAATTTTGCCTAACTGCCCTCGATACCAACCACCACCTAACTCACTAAAGAAAAAGACAACAAACTCAGGAATTTGTTCTCAAAGAAAATAGAAATCTATAAAGAACTTAGAATAATATTATATAATTTTATATAAAAATGGTTTGAAATTCTAAACACAAAATAAGAAATCTATTTTCTTTTATTTAAAACTAGGTTTCTTTAGCAAGAATCACAAGAATCCTAGGTGAAAATAAGAGCACTTGTATAAAAATAATAGTTAAATCATACTAACTAAATAAACCGAAATAAAACGGAAAAAAAAGTAGTAGACTGGAAATAAGATTTCCTTCCACCTTCCAAAGTCACCCTTTCCCCAAGGCACTGCAACAGAGGCACCTCAAGGGGGAAATATTATCCATTCCGAGTTCAAGAGATGAACCGATGAATTTATTTAAAATAATTGTACTATATTACTGTATAAGAGGTAAAATTTAGATCAAACTACCACTAATGCACCTAATTTAAGTGGGTCCACAACATTCCAATTCTCATTTTCATCTGCATTCATATTTTGTTTATAAACAACTGAAACAATACAGACCCATAAACAGGGCGCATTCTCGTGAACATCATTACATCCATCATGACCAAGGAGCTATATGCTATGCTACAACCTCTAAAGATTTAATGGCATGAAATGGAACAACTAGAAATAAATTTTTGGCACTTCGAGGGTCAAGTTTCTCCCAAATCAAATGTAAAGTTGGAAAAACAAGAAACAGTTATCCCCTCTTCTCATTGATCATTGGATTGTAGTACAATTCGAACCTCTAAAACTTTGGAAAACATGGACCCACGACCACAGGCCACAGTCTTTGTACTAACAAAATAAACCCTCATTAAAATCATGACAGCATCCGAATTATTCAAAACAAAACAAAGACTAAAAATTCAAAAAAGATACTCCTGACATGGGCACAACTTCTCGGCAGGATGAGTGGCTTTGTAGATAGATTAGTCGTAGGCCGCTCTGGGAGTGGATTTGGATGGGAAATGGCACCTTATTAGATATACTGTTGGATTCTATCAAAAAATAAGAATCGCCAAAACGTAAAACTTCCGAAAAAAGATGCTTCAATGATGACATATAAATGACATTCTTTTAAAAGTTGAATCCAGCTTAACAATACAATTTTCTCATAAAAATAGAATCACAAATCTCGGTCAACAAGAAAGCAGTTTTCAAACTGCAGTGGATGTAGAAATCAGTGTAACTACAGAAGATCGAAACAACAAATGAAGCTAGAAAGGGTACAACTGATTAATAAAAACTTTATTAACTTAAGAAGTATCTTTTGCTATGTGCACAACAAATATTCAACTATTAAACATCTTTCTGTATATCATGACACTTCAAAACACTTGATGAATGCCAAAATAGTGTGTTCCAACTTTCAAATTAAGAAGAAAATAAAGATTAATACGGAGATGAGCAACCGTGCTAAAAAATAAAAAAGGTTTTATAAGTAGACCACACAACAGCCCTGATCCTAGAGCCTTGAGAGGAGCACAATCATATCTTTTAAAGCAAATCCACAGTTGAAACGATCATCGGGTGCTTAAAATGACCATTAGAAATGCTCCAACTGAAGTGTGATGACCGCTTAGACTTCCAACTGTCAGTCAAAGCATTCCGTGTGAAATGCTCAAAAGTAATGACAGCGAAGGTTTTGACTCTTCGTACACACACTCTGCTCAAGTATGTCATTCCAATAACTTATTTAGAATAGGACCTTCATGTAGAAATAAAAAAGAAAGCAGCAACATTCAGGATATAATGCATGGACACTCCTACAAGAGCGGCGTGTCCACATCCGATGCTTATCGTGTTGTGCCGGACACAGACACTCCTCGAACACTCCATGTTATGGATTCGACAAGCCACATATACTGTCCTATTTTTTATATATTTTATAAATTTCTAATGCTAGATGGATACTTTAGGAGACATTCTTCGGGTAAGTGTTTGACATGGCACGTGCCATGTCCTATATTATAAAGTATAAAAGATAAATATAAATATATAAATTTTAAAGAACATAATTTAACATGTTTGTGTCCTACTTGTTTAGAAAAATCATGTGTCACCATGTCCATATATATATAATTATTCCATACTAACAATTATATTACTAAATTACCACAGGAATCACAACTCTTAAGATGAGCTAAATTATGGGAGCATGGAAAACTAGTGCAAGTGAGGAATTCGTGCAGCATTTAAAAAATTAGCATGAAAGGGGAAAACAATGATGTGAAAAAATATCAGAAGCATATATAATTGCAAGCAGAGATTGCAGAGATTGGGGACCATCATAAGATCTAACTAAAATAAAATTGGAAATTTGTAAATGATCTCTTCCTGCAGTAAAATAGGGAAAAAGAGAGCCAAAAAATAATTGCGTATGTTTGAGACGTGAGAGAGACATAATATTTATTGATTAATCATATATCATCACATCATAGAAAGTTGATAATCGCAGAGTATGTAGTACATGCTACCCATACAAGTTGGGGTCAGGGGGGAGGAGCTACAACAAGAAACCCACTTATACTGGGGCAAAAATTCGTATGTGATGGACACACACGGGAAACTTAAACTAAGACCTCATATTACCAGACTCTAGCTTGGTACTTCCACTGCATCTTGATTACACAGATGCACATATAATCTGGTTTAATGGACACATTAGATAGGTTACTGTACCCTCCGCTTCTTTTATCCATAGTTCTATCTGATATGGAACATAATATAGGAAAAGAAGATAAAAAGCAGCATTGTATAAACAAAAAAAGCATAATTGGCAGACATTTTCTTTATTTCTCGAACTTTATTTTTCGAATTGAAGGAGATACATTAGATATTCGTAATTTTGTTCATTAAATGTTGCGCAATATATTCCATCCGTTTGTCAACAGTGAAGGATCCAAAGGTTTTGGAGATTTTATGTTTCATCCTGTTCCTTTTTACGATTTTGTTGCATCTTTACGTCTTTGTTTTAAGGTTTTGGCAGTTTTATGTTTTTATTGTGTTTCTTTTTGCGTTTTCCTGCATCTTTCCATAATTTAAGGTTTTGGCAGTTTTTGTTGGAATTTGGTTTTAAGAATTGAAATTTTGGTAGTATAACCCTAAACCTTGAAAAGTGACTTTATGTCAATTTCGGCTAAATTTTCAGACTTGATTCGATAGTCAAATTACGAAAGTAAATAGACTAATTTGTTCTACTTGTCGAGTAAATTGTCGTAAGATATTTGGAATCAAAAAATCAATTCCTGATGAACGAGAAATTATGGTCTACAGTTTAAAGGAAAATCAAAATTTAGCATGTGAGGCTATTGCTTAAGCGACAGGCTCTCTACCATTGGAGCTTGAGCGACGCTCTAGCGATAGACGAGCGAGGCGAGCGACAGCAAAAGGCTGCAACCCTTGGCTAAGATTGCTAAGTTTTGGGGCGTCTCTCCACCACACTCCTTCACCTTCTATATAAAGGACCCCTAGAACATTCATTATTTTCATTCCATTTTTACACTTTAATTTTGCTTAAAAAACACTTTGTAGGAGTGATTTCTTTTTGCATCAAAGTCATGGTTATGGTAGAGAGGAAACTCCGTTCGAGTTCGTTGGTCTAAACCATTTGGAGTGCTCCTATGAATAGACATAATTGTTGTATTTTGGGATATGATAGCCGAAAAACCGTTAGCAATGATGCGGGGCAAATTCATCTTAAGGAGAAAGTGTCAAACACTTGCCTCGATCAATCCAAACACTTGCATCTCCTCTTTCTGATTTCTTTACATTGTATTTGATTTCGGAAATACTAACTTTCTTATTGTTATATGAAAGGTTTTAATAGAAGAACGAAATGGCTTTCATCGAATTATGGAAAGGCATGAATTCTTCTACATGTATATACTTGGTTTCGTAAGTCAATTTTATATTCAATTTCATGTTTACATAGAAGTTATGTTGAAATAATATGTATGCACATATTATCGGTAATGTGTTTTAAGGATATATGCACGTATAATCGTGTAAAATAAACTTAGGGCACAAAATGAGGGCAGAAAATTTAAGGAGAATCAACACCTTCTTAATCCAGCCAGGAGGAACCAGAAACTCAATTACAACTACTTCATTGTGCTTATTCTCACAATTTTTCTACATTCCTCAAAATTTCAGAGAAAATTAAGAAGACCCCACAGCTCCTAACATTCCAGAAGCAGAAACCCTAGTCCAATCTTAATTATTAAATACACCTTCAATCCTCGCAATTCTTGTACAAACCAATGGCATTACAGCTCAAGGCAACAATTATGACAAAATCAGCACGATTTCACAAACAATTATCGAGTCAATCACGATTAGGAATTTAGACAAATGCATTTCATATCTAATCAATAATCTCCGACGCTTTTCAATGAACATCAGCATGCACTTATAACTTCAAATTAACGCGAAACTCATAAAATTACGTAAAGAAAATTCGAGCACAAATTTACGAAAAGAAGGAAAACAACACCTTCTTAATCCAGCCAGGAGGAGCCGGAAGCTCAATTGCAACAACTTCGTTCTGCTTACTCTCGTCGTTGTTCTCCATTCCTCAATTTCTCAAATAAAATTTAAGAAATCCAAAATTTATGAAGATTCCCGCTCTCTCGTATGGACTATCTCCTCTCCACTTTCTCCTCTGCAATCCCTATAATTTTTAATATTATATTTTTACTTCAGCTAAATTGGTATTTATACACTGGTGCTTCAATACAAAGCGGATGACTTGTGTTAAATGTGGAATTTTATGACGGAACACGAATATTCCGTTTGTTTGGCGGCTCCATACGTCACCCTCTCCACTTCTATAACTTTCCTCCTCTATTTTTCTTTGACGTTTGGTAACGGCGTTTCGTGTCAGATGAAGGCACCTAAAAGAGGCAGGAGTTCCTCGTCACAAAACAAGAATTGAGACTTAAAAACAGGGTTTTGGCATTTAGCTCATATTTGGTTTTGATTTTCTCAAGTTACTTCTTTTTTAAATTCATTTTTAATTATATATATTTTTCAATAAAATAATTTTGCACGTAAATTTTTCCTACTTTAAATCATATTTTCTCCAAAAAAAAAAAAAAAAAAATCAATTTTCACATAATCACTTCTTCGTCAATTAATTTTAATAACATATTTTATGCGATCAACGTCTTTTCAACCACACATTTCATCAATTTTTATTGATCCACATAGAACATGGGCTAAATGTTTAGTTCTTCTATCAAACTTATATGCATCCAAAATGTTGGTTATACTTATGAATGCGTTACTCGTGTCATGTCCTTTGTGTAGACTCGGAAAAAACTGTAGTACCAAGAAGTAAGTTGAAAAAAAAATGCTATCGAATTTTGAACAATTGCTATATCCAATGTCGAACAAATCCTAGACCTCAGCATGAAATCTGATATCGTTTGTTTTTTTTATAAAGCATCCATGTTAATTATTGAACAAATGTAAATGAAGAAAGAGAACTCTTGCACTGTATAAATATCGATTAGTATTTGAAATAAATTCTAAAATGCTCTTTTTCTTTTAATTAAAAAGTTTCAACCTTCAACAAGTCCCTTTTCACTCGATTAGTTTACTAGAGTTGAAATCTTTATGTAATAAGCTTAAGAAACCTATATATTTTGATTGAACTCTTGGTGGAGCTTTAAAAAGAGATTAACAAATGCAACGAACAATTTCAAGTGAATTAGAGTTGAGAAATATGTTCAAAAGGCCTAATTTGGATAAATCTTATGGAAAAAGCAATGGGGACTATACTTGTAATTGGTAAAAATTGTCAAGCTAGAAGAATTATGTTTAATATTTGTCCCCACTATCATATGGGGCCTCCTGTTTGATGATAATTAAAATCAGATTTTTAGTAAATTTTGATAAAAATCGATAGGTTAAAAAATTGCAGGTCCTATAAAATATGTTGTTAAAATTAATCGTTGACTTTGACTTGATTAAATTTATACTACATAGGGCACAGTTAAATTCTCAAAATGCTTTTATATAGACACAACAATTAATCCATGAAAGTTTGAAACGCTCCATTTAGCACTTTAAGATAAAATGCAAGACTTAATATGCTGTCATGATCTTTATAAGGCTAAAAAGTTCAATCAAATTATATTAGAGGCTTAAAATGAGTCCCTATGTTGAAGGGGCTTATTGAAAGTAAATTTCAGTTTATAGGGGGGCGACTAACCCATTCACTACTTTATATGTAGAAACATTATGTGATTTTTTTTTACATATTAGTACGGTCTAAAATTCTAGCTCTACTTCTGCACTTATGTTTAAAAGTAAAAACAATAATCAACTGACACATATTCATGCTACTTTTCTAACTCGGTCGACGCTTTTAAAATGGAATCTCAAGACTAAATCTTTATTTGATGTGAATTAGAATTAGATTTGTAGTATATTTTGTAGAAATTGATAAAATGTGTGGTTGAAAAGTTGTGGGATTGAAATGAATTGTCGACTTATTAAAATCTAAATTTTAATCAATAACAAACAACGGCTAAATAGATATTGTTTTAGTCTTTTACATATCATTTCATGAGTTAGCGTAAAAAATAGTTAGACTAAATAGGTATCGTTTTAAGTAAGATCCCAATTTTAAAAAATAATATAAAAAATCCAAAATTTTGTCGAAATCTTCAAATTAGATTTTTCCGTCAAAACTATTAAAGGTTAATTTAAAAAAAAAAATCTCAGGGCCCGTTTGATTCAAAAGATGAAATTTTGGTGGAAAGAAAACGAATTATAGAGAATTGAATTGCCTAGAACGTGTTTTACTGGAAATTGTAAATTAATTGTGTTTGATTAATATAATTTTTCACCTAAAAAATGTTGAAATTTTCTATCTTTTGGTGTTCATTTGACTTTGTTTTTAATGAAAATTGTCAATTAAAGGGATATATTTTCTTACAATTGGGGATATAATTTGTTTGGATTGCTAAAAAAAAAATTTAAAATTTTTTTGTAATTGTTTGACTTTGTTTTATATGAAAAGGATATATATATATATTTTTTTTACAATTGGGAATAGAATTTGTTTCTATGGCCCAAAAAAAAAAAAAGATGGAAACCAAAAACCACCTAAAAGGTGAGAATTGAAATTCGACTAAAACCAAGAAAATGTGACAAATGTGGAAAACCAATTCTTGACAAAAAAAGTGCATGAAATATGGCAAAAGTGAGAAATGAAATTTTAATTCCATTTTCTATGGAATTAAAAGGGTTTATCAAACAAGCCCTTATAGGATTTACCTTGAATTTCTCCCTCCATATGCGCTTCTTGAAAAACCAAATATTCGTGGTTGGGTTGTAGACTTTAATGGCGATGGACGGTTGGTTAGGGTTCACCTTCAACAGTACAATTGTTCAATCTTTTTGGGAGAGTAAGGTTCTAGATTGTGATTTCACTTTTGAAAAGGGCAAGTTGTGTTTAGTATTAATGACTTGTCAATTCATTTTTGAGATGGATCGATTTAATGGCCACATATGCAAACTATTATCCACGTGGGCGATTGAGCTAGACGAAAGTTATCCAGTGAGTAATAGAGTGCAACTTTTCAAAGATCAATGAATAATGGGGTGAAAACTAAAATTCAGTGGGTAAAACGTGACGTTATGTAAAGTTTTGTGTGTATTTAAACAATTAACTCAGCTTTTCAACACGTTAAGAAGATCTGAAATTTAACAAAAAGAAAAAAAAAAGTGCAGAATCTGATACGTGCCAATATTATTGGGGATTCTTTGTTAAAAGACATAGTCAAACAATATATTTGGAAGAAAATCCGTATCTCAATGTTTGTTGGTTAAATAGCCCAATTTTATTGGTAAAAGTCTATCTTACCTTTAATGAAATGAACTAATATATATTGCAACATACATCCTTACTTTTAGAATAGTTCTAAAACTATCTTAAATTCCATATATTCTTCTATTTTGAATCTTAATATACAAATCTCATCTATAACTTAATAGATTAGAATAATTATTAACATATTGTTTAAATTCTTCTTCTAACATATAGTATTCTTCAGATAATTCATTCATATCTTCTAATTGAGAATTAATGTCCTTTATTTTATCTAATAATTTTTCTAATAAATTATATATTCCTTTTATTGTATATCTTGACATCTTTATATATTAAAACAATCATGTAAAACATATAAAAATCATAATGAGTAATCCCTGCGATTCTTTCAAATATTAAGAGACTTCTTTCTAAATTTAGTAGTAAATGAGTAGTTCTACTTTAGTTTTGGTCTAAATTTCTAACCTTGGATTCAAGTGACCTTTGAGCTCTGGATGTGCAAACTACTCTCTTCAACGGCTTCCTGCCTTTACAAGATCCTTGCTATTCCAGCTTCTTGCTCTCATTGTATTGTTTCCAAGAATTAAATCTCTAGACTTCTAAGAAAGAATTTCTCTATCAGATTTTCAAGAATCTATGGGAATAGGATTTAGAGACTCATATCCATTTGAGAGGATTGGAATATGAATGATCTATTTCAAATTGATATATTGATACTAGAGAAGTTTTTTTGGCTTTCTCACAAATTGAGTGCTCAAAATCCGTTCTTCCAAAAAATTCCGACTTACCGTTAGCCCAAAAGCTTCTATTTATAGAATTGTATGAGGCTAAATTATTATATCTCTTAGATCAATGCATACATCATAATCTAAAAAATCTCACCACTAAATTATCGTGGCTCTATTATTGTAATAAAACAATTAACTTTATATCACATCTTCTTTTTTCAAGCGTACTATCCTTCAATTATTGTTGTCTTGGTATGCAGCTGGCTTGATCTTTTGGTAGTGGTTGGGCCTTCTATCTTTATCATTTTATCTTTTTGATATCTTTCTTTCAATTCTGTCGGCATGTGGGGCATTCCCTCAATCCGCATGCTTCTTGGATTGTTGTAGCACTTCCATTGATTTGATGAGTATCAAACTTTTGGATATACTCTTTCAAAATTGTAGACTTATATTTTCCATCATTTGTTAAGAGTGTCAATCCTTAATATTGGCATAAACATCTGAATTTCTTTTCATATAAGTTTTTAGCCATATTATAAAGGACTTTTATTCCCAAAATTCTTCGGGATT
>CAIGRP010039780.1:0-27894 GCA_903798385.1 Fraxinus cuspidata
ATGCACCATGTACCAACATGGAGTCTATCCATAACTTTGGGGGTATTGATATATTGTATCCTTAAAAGAATGTTTGAATTTTACCGTAAACTATCCATTCTTTCGTTTCAAATAGCCTGCTATGTTATTTACCTGAATGGGCATATCTGGAAAAAAATGTCTTAAGCTTTTATTTCGTAGTCCTTGTCACCAAAATTGGTTACTTGAGTAAGTAAAATCTCAATTGTGTATACAACTGCAGTAGATTTAGAAATCGTAATGTAGGCGAATGTCTAAAACCAAACTGTAGCGGATGGTATATCAAGACACAACCATTAGGCATTTTAAACGGGATAATGTATTTAAATTAATACTTTCTCGTAACATGGGATTGGACAATTTGGAAGGAAATAAATCATTAGTTATCAGGTCTCAATATTTGTTTTCCTTTTAGAATTAAGCCACACTTGTTCAGGAATATTTTAGCTAATTTAATCGCTTTTCAAAGATCAAGGAGATACTTGGTTCTCATGGCAAAACGTGACAGCAAGTGACGCAGTTAAAACATAGAATATTTCTTCTCACTATTCCCAAATGTCTAACTCGTATAATTATGATGTGCTTACAAGATCCAAACCACAGTGGCCTTCAATTAGATTGAGATTCCTAAAAATGGAATTTTTAAGTGCCAACAAACATGATACAAAATTCTTAGGAAAATGGTCTCTACCTAAGTATTTTATTACTAGTTTAGCTTTACCCTTGTAAAAATTATACATTGGTAATTCCTATTAAGAGCAATTAGAAAAAATAACCACAAACTCATCTATGCACCGAATGGGTAAAATTCAATTAATCCAACATCTCTACCCAGATAAGCTAAGTACATTTATTACATTCATTGACCTAATCCTTTTATTTTCCATCTACCCAGCATATGAAAATAATGACTACAGAAAGCAACAGAGAATTTGGAAGCATTTAGATTTTATAGGCTTTTTTTTTTATTATTAAACTGATCTCATAGCCTTTTAGCAACAATTGAACATGCTTTCTAGGATATTTAGCTTCATATTAAATCTACGTCAACTTAATATTTAAAAAATAAAAGAAAAAAATGAGTATTAAGATGAGCAAACCTCCCGATGCCTAGCATTTTCCGCGTCCTCTGCATCAGTTTGTTCTTTACTCAGTTTCATGATGTCATCAAGGAATCTCTGCTCAAGACCTTCAAAAGTCTGTGATATGCGATCATCTTCGTATCCTATGTCCCTATCCTCTTCGCGAGGCTGATGTCTGGGATCACTACCACTTTGTTTTTCGAATGGCATCTGAGGATCCGGCCTCTGATCTTGGTAGTAGGATCTAGAAGCTTGATACCCTTGACCTATAACAAAAAATCTTCAAGTTAACACCCAAAAGAGAGTGTGTGAGTTTTTTCCTCTTTCTTATTGGGGGATTGGTTAATGCATTGGGCAGGTCCTTGAGGGATGGTAACGAAAGAAAATTCCCTTCCGAGCTTAACTTATCAAAAATTTAAGTTCCCGATAATGTTGTCAACTTTGGTAACTGAAAATATATGGCATGTTTGGCTAAGCTCAAAAGTAACTTAAAAAGGCTCTGTTTCCAAACATGTTTGGATATGTAACATGTGTGTGGATCGAGGATATGGTGGTAGGAAGTTAAAAGAATGATCACTTCTAAAAACATTTAAATAAGTTGCCTAAGATACATTAGATGTTTTCAAAGACAAAATCTATTGACAATATAATCAAAATAACCTCATCTTACACGAAGTTCAAAAAATTTAGAGATCATACAATTCCAACAGGAGATAAGAATAAAAAGGTTTACTTTATTTACAGATAAGCAAAGAGCACAGCGTTCAACAAGACTAATTCTTGTATATATATGGTTCAAACTATGATAGCTCCTTAAACACAAGACATCTTATGTTAGTCACTTGAAGCGCTTTATAAACAATAATAATGCAGAAACTGAGCACAATTGTCTGAAGCAGGTCAGGCCTGCCCATTTGAATTTTCAAATATATACTTCTCATTGGGCCTTGAATATTTTGATTTATAGCCAACCTTGTGAAAGCAAATTTAAGGTGCAGCCTATAATGACATTTGGTGTCAGGTTAATATCTCCTGGACATTAGGCAAATATAATATTTCCACATTATGCTGTTGTTACAACAGAAGTTAAAGGTTCTACATGAGCTCCAGTTCTTAAGTGTGGTCAGGACCACTAGGGAATGGCTCCAGGCATAGGCAAGTCTAACTCTGCATGGGACATCCAAATGAATATGTCCCATTCCTTGTATTCTGATGAATATGGTGCTTTAGAGGTCACTTCCGGTCTATGGTCCCTTGAAGTGAGGGTTAGGCAGGTATTATGGACTCTCTTCTGGCCATGTGTTTTGAGGCTCCAAGAAGCAAATGAGGAGAATCTCAAATAGCTCATGGTGAGATTACGCTTACTCCAAACCACTTCAATTGGCAAACAGCTGGTTAAGATTGATAAATAGAAGTGGGATGACCAGAAGTACTTCAATAAACAAATGATGTAAAAGTGAATGGGTGTTCTGCAAATGTTAGTGCACTAATAATCAAATGCAAGATCGAAGTAGGAACAAATTTCTAAAAAGTAATTAATTTTTCCAATACCTGCGAGCACGTGATAGATACTTTTCGAGTAAATCCTTCATATTTGCTTTTCAATGTCAAAATCTGTTTGGAGCTTCGAAATCAATTAATATTCTTACCAAGCTCATGTATATATGATTCTTGAACGACTTTAAAAAATATATATAGTAACCGATTAATTCTTTTCTACAGATTTAAAATTATACTTTTGCTTCCTCTTCCTACAACTTAAATGTTTTTCAAGTTGGACAATAAACTGATAGGCCTTAACAACCCCCCTAAACCCTCAAGCAAAAGACTGATATATGCATTTTCCATATATATATATATATATAGACCACTTGTTTGAAGTTTTTTTTTTTTTTATCTAAGAAGAAACATTAAAAAGTTTAATCTTCGGCATTTATAAACAAGACGTCTTGTATATCATATATATCTCAACAAACCTAGATCTTTTTCCTTTTCTGACAACAAGCAAGCGCAGAGAAAATTAATAAAATAGAAATAGAAAAGGCAGGCAGCAGACATAACACTACTCAAAGCAAATATACTCCGTTTCCCACTCCAAATTAGTTGATACAACAAAGCAGAACGAGTGATTACATGCCATAATTCCAAAAGATAACAATTCTCTTAACAAGACCCACGATAAACTACGCTTAATCCAAAGGAAAAAACTAAACGAAGTAAAATAGAAAACTTGCCTTCGTCGAATGATGCATTGGGTGACATGGAATTCATAGGCAATTTATTGTGACCACCGTCTCTTTCCCATCTCAATTGGTTGTGATAATGATTAGGGTCTTTCTCCTGCTGCTCTTGGTGGCGTCCTTGATAATACCCAGACCTGTTTTGCTGTTGCTGATTCAATTGGGCGCCGTATGCACCACGACCACCGCCACGGCCACGGCCGCCTGAATCACCCCTGTAATGCCCCCTTCTCATTTTCAATACTATTAGTAGTTACCGGTAACTTAATTTATCTGCAGAGGAAGGATTGAGGGTTTGTCTTAATATGGGACGAGATTGGGAAATTGATTCATATCTTCAAATTCAATGTACAAGTCTCGATGCGCTTGGTACTTATATTTGTATAAAACGACTTTTTATCATGAAAAAATCCCCAAGTGTAGAATGATTAAGATAGTGTAAAATTTACAATACCCTCACATTAGGTGGGGTCCACTAATTAAGTGTACAATGATTAGAGTGCCGTAAAATTTACAATATGGTGTTGTAAATTTTTTACAACACACTAATCATTGTACACATAACATTGTTGTTTTATTATCCTCTCTATTTAAAGCAATTCTGAAAATGGTAAGACGCGAACTCTAGCCATTTATGCATTGGAATAAAAGGGCATTAATCGAATGATACCATGTGTACGTGTCAAAGAAATTATAAGAAGTTGTATTTATTAGAAAATTGAAAGTACTTAATAATTCATGATATTGCATATACTAATTTGCTCATTATTATTGAGACAATGGCCTATTTTGCATTTACTGTGCAATTAGTGGTGGCAAACGGACGAGTGGCTCGGACTCGTCTCGAGCAGGCTGGCTCGCCCACAGACGAGAGGCTCGTGGGCGAGCCAACGAGCTCGCCCACGAGGTTTATCTTTAAAAAATGACAAGCTCGCAAGCCGAAACTCGGCTCGGCCCTTAAGACGCGAGCTCACAGGCAGAGCCGAGCTTCTACTTGACTCATTATAAACTAGCCATGAGCTGAGCCACCTCTAAGTGCAATGCATGTAAGCCTTGTTTGATTTATTTAAAAATTTAATGTAAAACAAGAATTGAGTTAGTCAGTTTAAAACAATGAACACGATTAGTTGGTGGATCTATTATTGACAATAAGGACCCATTTATATAAAAGATAATGAATGATGTTTTAACAGTTAAGTGCTTGACAATTACATGGTTGTTGGCTTGAGTAAATATTATGTCGAGCTAGCGAGTTGAATAATCCAATGTCACTTTATTAACATTTTGAACATCTAAACATTTTCTAAGTTGAACTGTTCATATGCCTTTTTAAGTGTCATACTCACCGAATACGAAGTCAGCCTTGGTGTTTGCTCCACATCGACTCACCTCTCAATGTCTACCTTGTCTTTGTTGGTTAAGCTTCAAAGTCTTCAACTGTTGGCCTAATCAGTTTTTACCAAGGTCAACAATACCACTTTTAGTGAAGGCTGATCTTTCACATGGCTCGTGCATTCTTGTTACCGGCTATAGATTTTTGGCCAAAATGAGACCTTTTGACACAAACATTCACATTGTCGCTTGTGTTGTAGGTAAGAGTTGCTTACACGGGAGAAGAATCACTGTTGTAGAGGCAAAAAACTGGGTTGGACCATCATGGCCATGGATAGAATAAATCGTACTCGGCCAGCTCCATCGGACGTGTTGGGTCCAGCACAAGTATTCCATCTGAACAAGAATAATGCTATATGTAGAAATTAGGAACAATCTCCTCACAAAGAATAAAATAATACTATATAACACCATTAATTTATAACATCATTGTAGATGACACTGTACCATGGGCTAAATTAAAATTACAAGTATGTGATTCATCAAATTATATTTCTCATTTAATATTATTCGGTATCATCTAGACTGGTGGCGTAACACCCGTGATGATAAATAGTATAATTGTTCTTACTATTTCACCCCCACATCAATTACCATATCATAAAGAGATGATCTCCACTTTGTACATAAAGCATTATTTTTGGAATCTCAATCCAGAATTGCGCATATGTAAACCGGCCATGGGTGCATAAAAACCATGCTTGGTCCAGTTCCAAACATAGGTATAATTGTGCGTGCAAATTTGAAGCATCAACCAAATCCAGTGCTACATAAACAATCACAGTAGATAAATTTCTCTATCACCAAATCAGATGCTTTGAAGTAGAAAAATCAAGACCAATGAATGTCTCAACAATCGGATCATTAATCAGATAATCATGCAGAAGAAAAGCCAACAATACTATGATCAAATCCACTCTAGCATCTAAATTTCAAATTTGTAACAATTTCCATGTATCTATCTGTACACGAAATTTGTCGTACACAATAAAGCACCATCATAAAGGACACCAGTATACCAGAGATAACTAATGCACCAGCTAATAATCCTAATAGAGAACGACTGCTCATCCTTCCACAGAAATGTTGTATCAAATAGAGTAGAAACACAAATTGCACATTGCAACACCCTCTATTATACACACAGACAAGAAGATTTCAACATCATAGTATCCCACCAATCACTATACGAACAGGATTTCAAGTCCTCTTAAAATATAAATATAAATAATACACCCACCCGACACAGAGAAAAAATATAACAAGCAATACCCACCCTCCCACATGGCAAATCAATGACGAAACACTGCAACTTCTGTCTGAGGCTCATGTACAACGGTTCAACTTTCACTATTCCCGACGAACTGCTTTCAGCACAACAAATGAAGTACGCAACTCACCACCAGCAAAATGGTGCTTGGACGGAATTGTGTATTCTTTTAAAAGCTGATCAAGAATGTGAACTATAGCTCGAGTTCAAAGCCTTGCTGTTTCCATAAGGAATACAAATCGGAAAATCCTCCATGTAGAGTTGTGCTATGCACAAATCACTGCATAGGTGTTAGCCAGATCCTCAGATCTAAGTATAAAACTCGTGAGCATGTTTGGCTAAGCTTAAGAGGCTCACTTATTAACTTACATATAAAAATTTAAAATAAGAAGTTTTTTTTCTAATTAATCAAAAATGAAAATAAGTTATTGATTTAGATAATAAGGTAGGAGTTACTTTAAAAACAAGCAACTTTTTTTACTTAGAAGTCAGAAAAAGGTAATTTATCCAAGAACAGCTGAAAACTTAAAGTTATCTTTACTTGTTTTTAAGCTTAGCTAAACATACTCCATATCTGGAAGCATAATCTAAATCAAAGCAAGAGAACCTCGGTCATTAGCAACTTGAGGACGGCCTCTAGTTGGCGTCGGCGGTCTGTTAGCATTGAGTTCCTAATTTTGCAACCAAAAAGGAGAGAAAGTAAGCAGCAGCAAGATCAATATCAACAAAATATGAGAAGACATTTGTCGGATATGTGGAGAATATCAAATAGCATAAGTTTGAGATATGTTAGCACCTGCATCCAAGTGTCTTCCATATGGCGTTCAGGAGACGTTTCCGGAGATGAAATTGCAGGCGGCAATGGATGAATTAGTTTTGGCACAACCACTAAATCTCGACCCAAAACCAAGATAGCACCAGCATTATTTGCAGTACCTGCAGGATTAAAAATAAGAAAATTACAGAGAACATTCAAACTGAAAGCAAATTTTGAATAGAACTATAAGTCAGCCAATGTTTATTAAAATTAGGTCATACCACAGTAGTTTGTCGCAGAAAATAGAGTAATCAAATGTCCCTGAGCAAATCTTTCGAATCCATCCATTACACATTCATGTGCCCGTACAATCAGTTGAAGATCATTGTTATTACAGAACTCCATTACACGGTCAGGCTGCAAAGATAGAAACTTGGATGAGATACTGTCAACTGACAGAGAAACTAACAAGAAGTCAAACAATTCTCCATTTGTTGCACAAAATAATCCAAGAATAATCATAAACATAACATCAATTTTGGATAAACGTACAAGACGTGGAATAAGTGTTAAAATAAATCAACTTATTCTTCATCTTATAACCTCTGGAATAAGGGCAAACTAAAACATCCCAACAGGCAGCTTAGCCCTGGCAAATTCCACCAATCCTTTGTGAACCTTCTAAATAATATAGGACCTCTCTACTTCATTCTCACCGACTCTAAGAATAATATCTTTAGACCATAATTACTCAAAGGCTTCTTCAGTCAACCAGAACAAAGAATAAAGAAAAAATGAAATCAGAGAAGATGACAGGCCTTAGAAATTCACGAGGCATACATTATGTGAATTTGCAACATCTCATTCAATTGCTTTCTGATTGTTGTTCAAGTTGCAAAGTTTTAGCAACTCCTTGACTTGAGCAAGTGGTCACCAATTTTTTAACTCAAAAAGAAAAGAAAAATATCAAAGCTAAGATGTAAAATTGTTCTTGACCAAAATAAGCTCAATCCTCCAGCAACAAGAGCAGACCCTATTTGCAGACTAATTAACAGCAACTTCCTACCTAATTAAAATGAATGTGAGTAACATTAATCCCTACATCCCTTAAAAACACGCATGTACACAGAGAAATCAGGATAAAAAAGATCGATTTAATTCAAACAATGAGACGCACAATGAAACAGTCATCATTCTAAAGTAAAGAATAAAAAATGAAGAAGTTGAAAACAGATTATGAGAGAAATGCCCACCCCAAAAGTAACCAGGCCAGGACCCCTTGCATTTGGACGTAATCCTTCTACACTGTCGTTTTCTGTGGGGTCAGACCTACAAGGAAATATTCGAGTGTAAGAATAGAAATTGGGAAAATTAGAAGAAGAGTAAAAATAAAGAGAGAACAGACATGCACTAACCACAACAAGTCCATGAGAACAATTGATCCTGCTTCCATAGCAATTGGACGCTGAATATTCTCAATTTGTTCTACATGGTTGATTGATCTTCCAATGCCACCATGCATACAGATAATTTTTTTCTCAATCAATGCTGCCAAAGGGAGCCAGTTGAATAATCTGTTTATCCGATGCCATGCCCAAATTCCATCTCTCTCACCCTATTTAAGGTGCCATTAAGAGGTCCCTACATTTTTTTTTTATAATAGAAAAGCACAAGTAATAAAACCCGTGATAATTTACCATGCGTTCAATGCACTCAATTCGAAAGCCAAAAAGAGCATTGATGTCTGCAGCTTCATGATTACCACGAATTAAATGTATCTGACGAGGATGCTCAACCTACACGTTCATTTATTTGGATGAAGATGCATTAGATCACTTCAGAATGGAGAGAGGGAAAAGAAATGATAAGGCTGTATTGACAGACAGGAGAAGTACCTTCATAGCTAGGAGAAGGGTTATGGTTTCCAAGCTGTGCTGACCACGATCAACATAATCCCCCAAGAACAGATAATCAATATACCTGATAGTTATTTACAAAATTAGCAGCACATTGAAGGTGAATAGACTTAACAATCAATGTAGGTCATATAAAACAATAAAATAGTTAAAGTCAATCTAAGCAACTTGTGAAAATCACGTAAAAGTAGGGGCATAGATGCATATGATAGGGGGAATATAATCTCCTGTTTCAGTAAATATTCTAGAACATGACAATATTAAAAGAGACTAAAATTATATTTAATATCGCAAACTTCAACGAAAAAGTGAAAGTGACATAATTAAGAATTGCTTCTTGAGAGGAAAAAATGGATGGACAACAGAGTCAGGATAGAAGGCCAAACTTCCCAGGGAATGATTAGCCCATCCGATAGAACATGCAATCAACAATGGAATCATTTAAATTCAATGATGGCTTCTGCTAATTGCATGGTCAATGAAGCATTTATCGAAAATTCTGGAGCATCGATTGGAAAAAAAAACAACAAATTAGGCATCATGGAAGCTAGCATGACAAATTAAACAGTCTCGCAGCATAAGCATTTGGTAGAAGGATGTAATAGGTTGAAAACTTACGCTACATCCCCAGCAGTCGAAGGAGATCCATACTCATCAAAAAGACGCATAAGATCCCCAAATTGCCCATGCAAATCCCCGAATATCTTAATAGGAGCCCTGAGCTGTAGTACACTAGGTTCACTGGAAAATATTCTCTCAGCACTGTCACAAAGATCTGCTATCTCATTGCAATCCAAGAAAAACTGTCTACGAACTGGAGGCTTCCAACCACGAGGTTTTAGAAGATAAGCAATCACCTGGGAATGCAGAAGATAGGCCTTGACCCAACAACTTCAAAATAACTAATTTACGATAAGCAAAATTAATAATGAAATGGACTCATCATATATATATATGTGTGTGTGTATATATATATATATCAAATTTTATGACATGGAAATAAAACCATTTGGTTAACATCCATGCATTCAGAGAAATGTGGTTTTTTTTTCTTTTATGTATGCGTAAAGCGCTTGATTTTGTTATGGCAAAATTCAGATTGTTAAACCTCCAGTGGAGAACATAATGCAAGTAGAAAGCAGAAGTACGCAATTCTAATGAATTTGACTAAAGTAAATAGCATGTCATTAGCAATTTACTTTGGGACTCATTACTGACATTCTTCAATGTAATAAAAAAAGAAATAAATCTGTATAAACATTGTATTTGATGAAGTTTACTGTGTTGAGGACAAAGAAAAGGAGTACCTTCTTGGGTACACTGTTAATAGACATTTGCCGATCTAAAAGTTTCCTAGCTGCAGTTGCACTTTCTGGGGTACCATAACTGACTCGTCTGCCTTCATTTTCAAACTGATCGATAGAAAGCTGTCTCACCATGCCACCTAAAGCCCCACCAGTCTCTGCAGCCACAACAACCTGCCAATGTATTGATGACATATAACGAAACAAATTTATAACTCGGCTATGACTGAAAATGAAATTCACTTGGCCATTTTTGTCCCCAATTTTTCAAAACTCATTTTTCCTCGAGCTCATTTTCAACCACACATTTTATAGGACCCACAACTTTTATAAACTTTTCAACCACATATTTCATCAATTTTTATCAAAATCTACTAAAAATTTTTGGCCAAACCAAACAGGAGTTTAATATCATTTATTATTCTGATACTAACAGCACGGTGATGAAGCCGAACTCCAGCTGTAGCAGGACTGCTTGATACTGAAGAATCAGGCTTAATCAAGGTAGGTGTCTGTTTCCCGTGAGGGGTTGCCTCTGCCCCACGATCTCTATCTGGAAGCTCAATTTCCCCATTAATTTGCCTAGCTTTAGCAGCTGCTAACGTAGCAGTAATTGCCTCGGCTTCTGCTGCTGCAGCCTCAACTAAGTAATCAACACCTTTGCTCAGTCTTCTGCAAAGCATACGAATTTTATATTGAACTTTAAGCCACTGATAAGAAAAAACTACTGAGCAATTTGTGAACCACAGAATATGAATCTATATAAATATTTAGTCGCAAGCTTACCGAGAACCTTGGAGCATTGCATTTTCTGTGCTTATGTCTGTATGCACATCACCATTTACAGGCGGAGCAACAGGATTTCCTACCACAACAGCACCATCAACAATAGTATCAGGCACCAGTGACCTTGTTCTATCATCAGCAAATCCATATTTACCCAGCAACCTCCCCTGCTGCAAATTTGATGCAGCAGCTGCAGCCGCATGAGAAGCTGCATTAGTTGTTTCAGCAGCAGCAAGATCTTCTGCGACAAGTAGGTCATCAAGCAACAACCCTGCGGCAACACATAATAACAGATGATACAGTTTGAGCGTATTCCTTTCAATGCTAAAATATGTAGACATTGCACCAAGTAGTGAAAACCTATCACAAAGTAAACTTTACTTTATCCAACTTCCTGAAAAATCCAATCAGGTGCATAATCAAAGCTAAACCAATATAAAAAAGGACGCTAATATATGATCTAGATCCCTAAAGTAAGTATGCAACAGAAAATCTTTACAAAAACGTGACATTCACCATCACTAGTATTTCCATGTTGGAAACAGAAACAGGTTCCAAACTAAGGCAAGGAGACAATTGACATATAAACATATGAAGGAAAGTCAACTTATTTAAATACCCAAAAATAATGTTCCCGAACATTGTCCTGGATAACAGCAGATCATAGTCTAAATTAACTTTTCAGAATGCCATTAGTAGGAGGAAAGATAAATAACAACCCAGCTGCTGTCTTTCCTTTTCAGTCTTCAAACCAGTTGGGCAGCCAAAAATTGATGTCTACAAATCTTTAAAAAACTCAATTCTACGCAAACTCAAAAACCTGGCTATCATTTAACCATCTAAAAACACAAAAAACATACTGCATATTGCATCATCATAATGAGCAAAAAAAAAACTATATCAAGCTTCCAAACTTATGATTATACCTTACTGACTTCTTTCAGAATCAGCGGCAAGAAAGTGGAGTACTCTTGTTGTTTTGTTGTCTCACCTATAGAATTTACATAGTCCACTCTCAAGATCTCAGTATCTGAAAACTAGAGAAATTATGTTGATTCACTTATTTATTCCCAGTTGTACCAGAAATTCAAATTAATTCACTTGCCCATCCCCTCTGGAACACGTACCATGGTTCTTAACAGGCTTAGTGAAAAATATATGTTGAAAGAATAGAGAACTAACATATAACTTCCTCCAAGTGCGTGTCATGTATGTCAATGCCAAGATGTGTGTGTTAACTATGGATTTCAAATATTTCACCACAAACTAATTGAATTTTAGTAACAACACTCTCAATGCGAGACATGATCTCAACTCCTCAGTAAAAATTGTATTACTTCCTAACTAGTCTCCCAAACTCGAGGTGAGTTAACTCGTTACGATTTTCAATTGCATTATAATTTTCAAGGAGGAAAAAGCATTCATTTTCTATTTCAAACATTCAGGTTGAACTAATTCTCCTCACCTTAGAAATCCAGTAAAATCCAACTTATCCTAGTTTTATAACATATTTCCACAAAGGTTTAAATACTGGGAAAATAAGGAATTGTGCAAAACATCTTACAATTACATTGAGTTCAGAGTAAAAACTATAACAATAATAAATGACAAGATCAAGCATAATAAGCTAGTCATTTTAACGTTTATTATAATATCCTGAAAAAAAAAAATCCGAAACATAATGACATCACTCCTACGCACCTAGTCTCCATATATTTCCTAAACAAAGCTAACTATTTCTTGATTGTTACATGATTACTTGATTCATTGGAGATACAGTGTTACAAGAAACACTAGTAACAGTTACCACCTTATATCCAAAACTAAATAAAACAAACATGACATATCTTGTCAATGCTGCAGTATCATGTCTTACCACCACGAAGACCGCCATAAATGAAGATCAAGTCACCAACAGCTGCAGCAGCATGCCTACAGCATCTTGTCAGTTCAACCGTTGCATCCCCACCGGCAGCATCAGCACTGTATCTGCCAGCCCTCGGACTCGTAACAACAGACTTTGTATCACACCAAACTCCTGCTGCGGTATCCAAAACTGCACAGTAAAAAGTACGTGCAGATATTATTGAAAAATTGATGCAATGCAATCTTCTTCTAGGACAACTCAAATTTTTGGTAGATGCAAGGGAAAAAAGAGAAATTCTTCATAAATAAACATAAATAAAGAAAAGTACCAGCCACGCTTGATGAGTCTTCTACCATGCGTCCACCCCCAAGTGCCCCTCCAGATACATGAAGACGTGCATTAACAAAAACCTAAAAATGCCAGTATTAAATTATAAGTTTGAGCATGAAAGAAGAATTCTTTGATTTTTAAGTAGTCCTAATTACAGATGAAGTTTATCACGATCAGTGATTAATAAAAGAACTCACTGCTGCATGCTGATATCTGGGAGATGGTGAGACACCGGGAGCAATGGCCCATTCCCATCGACCGTCTCTATGTTTGGCAAGCCCATGTGCACTTGCCAGTGGCTGCATAAAAACATATGAACAGACTGGGTCAACAAAGGACCAGAGAAAAAGTGTTGACTGATCTTTCTGCTGTTAATTGTCATCTTCATCATTAGCCAACTTACTAAAAAAAATTTCTAACACCAGTGGTGTCACAGGAACAACCTTTCCAGGTAATTATGCACCAGTGTCAGTGTTTGCATTTTGCAAGTGCTTGTACTTCTATAAGTAGGGTAAGAGAGTCTAAACTTCTAAACCAACACTTTACTATTGCCTTTGCAACAAACTCAAAGCTATATTTTGCTATTGCTATAATTGTACAATTATTGTAATTGTCATGTACTACTTTTTAACTTAAAATTGCATCACTAAATATTAACAGACAAGAAAGTAAAGATCTACACTAAAGCAACTGGATGAGTTGGATCCTGAAGAACAACTATTGTGCATTATTACCCTTCCAAGCAAGCATGTAGAAGATTCTTAAAACTTTCAAAAAAAGGGCCATGCAAAAGATGAAGTGAATTTCAAAATATAATTTTAGCACCACAAGGTTGACATTTAAGCCAGTCAAGTTTCAGCATCAACCAGTGACACCTACACTCGATCCACCTAATCGTAATGCAAGAAAAGACAAATATTTAAGAGAGAGGCATCGACAGAAACTGTAATCTGGGCAGTAGACTCTCCATCTCTGAAAATAGAAATAATAACATAATCAACAGAAAGAGCGTACATCTACATATACAAAATAACACGCATAAAAGGAAAAAGAAACCAGTGCTCCTTCACTTAAAACAGACCAAATTTAGGACTAAGGCACCACTTAGGAAGGTATATTGAAGTAACCCCATGAAAAATGAACAAATAAAAACATTAAATGAAGAGGAAAATGTAAAGAATTGGGCATTCAAAGCAAAGAATAAGTGAATCCAGGTATATCATAATCATCCATAATGTGAGAGTTTCAGAAATCACACTAACCACACTACTTGCATCCCTTCCTCCGCATAAAAGAAGAAGACCATCGGAGCGTGCACTTGCAGTTGCGTACCTGGGAAAGGGGACGGGCAAGTAAACGATAAAGATAACTTCACTTCTTAAAGACACAGTCCAGATGTTCATAGCATGTCATTTAATAGGATATACATTTTTCTCGAAAAATTAGACAGTGAAATTGTGCACATCAAACACTTCAATATCATTTTTCTAGTTTAAAAATCGATGCCATGATGAAGTACCATAAAGGAACAAAGTCAACCAATAGCACATGAAAAAAGATTCAGAAAAGAAGCCAAGTTGGTGCAAGGCTTGGTCAAGCTAATATTTCTGACGAGTGTGTTTCACTCATCATATTAATGCTACTTAATCTTGTTATTTCGTTTGATTCTTAGGGTTTTAAAAAGTTTTGATTTATGTTTTCGTGTTATTTTATAGGTTAGGTGGATTTGTGTGAACGATGCAAAACTTGAAGAAAAAAGTGATGTTGACATGAATCAAGGGGAAGTTGATGTTGATTTGGTGAAATTTGATGATTGGAATCTACTTTGAAAGAAGAAGTGAACAACGATGAAAAATGGTAAAATCTAAAGTTTGAAGACTCAATTGCAACTTTTCAATAGTTGATTCGGACTACAAAACGACAATTGAAGATTGTTGGGAGTCAATCGGATACAATTAGAAGTCAAAAAAGAGTTAAATATGATCAAAATATTTTCACCAAATCAATTTTCAACTGCACAAGTATGTTCCAGATTTAAACGTTCAAAATAGAAAAAGCTATCTGAAGCAAAGTTGTAACACTTTTGAGTTATCTTTCCAATGCACTTTGAATCGCCTCAAAGTTGTAGCTCTTTTGAGTTATCTTTCCAATGCACTTTGAATCGCCTCATTCGGATATCAAGAGAAAAAATTATGATAAAAATATTTAAGAATGCGCAATGCTGATTTTTTTACCTGAAATGGGAGCGCCGCATTGGTGCCCAAGAACCAAGCACCCCAACGCCCAGTCTCGAGAGAAAAGGGGAAAACACGGCGCAAAGAAGCCGCCAGATGGAGAGATGTTTTGAATTTTTTACACTCTTTTTTAATCCCAATCCAACCCTAATTCTTCCAAGAGCTCAAGATACTATAAATACAACCCTAAAAGCTAATTTTAAAGGACAATTCATCGAGGCAAGAAGCAAGCAATCATCAAGAAATCAAGGAGAGACCAAAAACATCGCATAGGAGATTGAAAATCTACCCAAACTAGTTTTTCCATTTTCTTCTCTATGTTGTTTTATTTGAATTTGATTATTTATATGGCTTCCATCATGAACTAAACAGCTAATCTAAGGTTTGATATAACCAAAACTTGAGAATATGCCTTGATTTTATTATAGTTATTTCCTTGAAATTTTCCAATCATGTTTATTTTTGTTATTTATTTTTAATACTTTCAATTAATTAGCCATTAATTGAATGATTAAATGCTTAAAATTTTGGTACTCAAAAGAGAGAAATTTAAGCGTAATCATAGAATAACACAACCTAGATTTTATAGGTTTCGAGATAAAGTATAAAATCAGAAGCATGTTTTACTTTAGAATCATGAACTTGATCATTTCAAGATTTTAATTCAGGATGTAGATATTAGAATTGAAATATATGAATAGTTTTATTTGGCACACGAGAGGAGTAGAATTAGATTGGGGTTCTTGCTTATAAATTTAGGAAAATTAATTAGAAACAATTAAATAATTGTGAAACATATTTGATAGTTAGGTGAACTCAAAACCCTACTTTCTCCTATTGAAAAATCTTTCAAACTTGCATTGATATCGTTGAATTTGTCGGCATATTCATCATTAGATTAGTTTAAAACCATTGATCTTATAATTTAATTATCTAGATAAAATAGAGACTACATAATTATAGTACTTATTAATAAATTAAATTTCAATCCATGTGGCTTCGACCTCCATACTTGATCTTTAGATAACAAAACTTGCCACCGTATACTTGTAGTATATTTACTTTACATAAAACGCGTAACAAGTTCTCTACCACGTCAAATGGAACCAGTTCAACCCATACAATTTTCCAACCTAGCAAGCATTAAAAGACCCCAGCATTGCTTCCTAAAATAATTTTTCACATTTAAAGAGATTCTTTTAACCGAAAATTGGATTCTCAAGCTCAATAGATCATTTTCCCTACAATTAATAACAAAATGGCCTTGCTTCTTCACCTGATCCAAGCAACTACCATAAATGCAGAAGGTGAAATTAAACACTTAGATGAGCAACAAGTCATCCGTATTTCTAAATACATATCGAAATTACAAATATCAAAAGACAAAGGAAAATAACAGTTCTCATAAAGTGAGGATTGAACAAAATAAGTCAAGAAGCTCAAGAAAGCTTGGACAACTTCAAAAGGATCAAGTATTTAAGGATAGAAAATACTGAGGAACGATTGCAGACACTCTCCTCCAACAAAGACAACATGGTTGATTGTACTATTACGAATTTTATTTTTTTTTATAACCGTGGATGTCCGGGCCAGCTTGTGCGCACCTCGACTAATCCCACGGACCCTGAAGTTTACGGTCGGATACTCACCTCAGTGGCCCTGAGGGGACTCGAACTGGTGACCATTGGGGAGCAAACCCATGGCCTGACCAATTAAGCAACCCTTCAAGGTTACAATTACGAATTTAAAACAATTCATATGTCGTCCTGCAACTTTAGCATATTTGATTCTAAAAAAATCCACAAACTTTCTATTTCATCACATACAAAACCAGCATATGTCTGAATGCAAACATCACACATGCATATATAAACCAGATTTATTAAATTCAAAAGTAAAACCAGTACTTACTACAGAAAAATGGTGAAAATTGTTGTCTGAAATGTACATACAACTATAAGTCAACAGCAGAGGACTAAAATATGTTCCTTATTTTTTTCCCACCATTTCTTTTACTTGTAAAATACAGAGACAAGCAAAATGCAAATCATATTGGCTGTCGATTAGTGAGCTAATGATCCATGTAATAAATGTCTTGCTGATCTCATTAAATGTAAATTTAATTGGAAATGAAGCAAACTTCATTTGCTCTTTTTTGCATTCCTACAAAAATATTACAAGTTATTTCCCCAAACAACGTGCTCTATCCACTTCGAATATGCATATGCTGTTAGTTGTGTTTCTGAGTAACATCGTTTGCTCTTTTTTGCAAATCACATGAGCCTAAATTCCTACAAAAATATTACAAGTTATTTCCCCAAACAACGTGCTCTATCCACTTCGAATATGCATATGCTGTTAGTTGAAAAGCATTTATTGACTTGAATAACTGAACGACTAAGTGAGAATCTAGAATATTAATGAGTCACGTAGACGAAGTAGACCACACCATGAGAAGCTCAAACCATAATAAGCCAAAGAAACAGTTTAAAGCCCTCATCCAGACCACCCAAAAATACGTAATCCCATCATATTCTGAAAACAGAAAGAGAAATTCGTCCAGATGCTGAACTGCGATATAAAAGCTGATTTCATAAGATGGTCCATTTAGCAAAATATTAAATCCAGTGAGATTCCATTGATATTATTATTGCCATTTCTGCGTAAGCTTATTTTAAAAAAAAAAATAGAAGAAAAGGGCAAATTAAGCCAAGTATTCTACCTGATTGACTTTTATGTTTCCCTCAGTGATCTGAATCCAGAAGTAATAATAAAAGACAAAGGATAAAATAAAACTTCCGTCAACTTTTATCGGAACTATATGCAGGTAATGGGAGGAAAAAGGAAATGCTGAAGTCAGAATGGAAAGACCTAAACAGAAGGAGAGGTAGAAAGAATGAATGAATGCCAAGGTTAAAGAGAAAGTGGCGAAAAACTTACATGCATGGAGGTGGACCTTCACCCTCTGGTTCCAGTTTTCGCCATTCATATGGCTTGGCGGCAGTATCCAGTGCCCATACATCAGCTAAAGCACGTTTTCCTAGAGGTTGTGCTCAAAATCATTGCCTGAATCTACAAAAAAAAAATAAAAAAGATATGGAGCATGATACTTACCATCATTTCCACCAATTGTCATGAGATATCTTTGGCCCACCAAAGCCATGACATGCCCATAGCGTGGTCCTGGTCCAGGACCTTGGACCGCAACCCTAAAAGAACACACAAACAAAGATAAACATGCAATTATTAATGCAAGAATGCACATTTCATGTATTTTTTTAATGCATAAGCATGCAATCATGTATAGGTCTCCAGAATATGCATATGCGCGCTATTCCAAAGAGGCTAACCTATGCCATCGCGGTCGTTGCTGTGTGAGGTCCAGAACGTGAAGATCTTCTGCTGACAAACCAGCTGGGCCAATTCCACCCTGTGAATGACAAGAACATTAAAATATCTTAATCATAAATAATAAATACAACTAGAAACTCTCAACGTTAATCCACCTGTCAACAAACCTGAATAACAACCATAGTACCCACAGCAGTTGCCACGTGAGCTGCCCTTGGTGTCGGTGGCTCTCCAATAGGGGTAAGTCTGCATTAAAGCATGGAACCTTATTACAAAAAAATTCAAAACTAAGATAAGTAACCACTACACCAGAAAATTGAGTACGAATTCCAATGAGATAAGTTATATACTTAAGCTTACCGAGACCATTTATCTGTTAATACATCATAAGAATGTACATCAGCAGTAGCCCCAGCCAGCCCTGCAATTAAATACATCTTAAACATCATATATATATATAATGAGTTACAGTTCCGTTCTAACTATCGACCAAGAAAGCAGTCAGGCACTATTCTTATTCATTTTACAATAATTAAAATAAGCATTCCCTAAAATTACAGTCCTCCAAAGGATATGCCTCACTCATTTAAACAACCTAAATCATCTTTCCTCAGCAAGAGTCTCTTTCTCATTTCCAAGTAATGACAAGCAATATTTATCACATTTTCATTTTTTGTTCTCGGGATAATAATTAAAAGGGCAACTTCACTTGAATTTCAACCAAAAATTAGTAAAAGTTACTCTTCACCACAGATAAATATGAAATCCCTCAATATCTTGAACTCCTACAAGCCAATATGAAGAGATAGAAAAGAATTACATCACTTTTTAGAGTTTTTCAAACTTGAAATCAGTTACACACTCTCTCAACAACATCAAACAATTTAAACTAGAATCTTAGACTATGGGCCTATTTGAGCCCCAATTTTTTGTGTAGAATACATTTTGAAATGGTAAATTGATGGAGAATATGTGGTTAGAAAATAAGGAAATTTTTTGAATTTGCGTGTAATATTATTTTATTGAAGAATGTGTGGTTGAAAGAAAAAAGAGAAAAATGTATTTTAGAAATAATGGGGATTAGTAAACATACTCCAACCTTCATCTCAAATTTTTTTGTAAATATAACTGCTTGAACAAATAAATAAACATCTCATTTCAACCCCAACTTCACTACAAAATAATTTTTCATGCATCTCACAAAAGCAATGGGCGTGTAACCCAAAATTTAAGAATTCCAGCAAAAGCATCCAAACTTGGGGTCACTCAACCCAATTTCCACAGTAGCTTACCAGAAATGACATATCAATCAACTCGACATAACTAAATCGCCAATTTAGCAAAAAATAAAAAATAAATCCTCTTTCCACATTTACAAATATAATTAAATAAATTATAAATCTCAAAAAAAAAAAAAAAATTGAGAAGATTTCAAAAATTGAAAGAAACATACGAATCCCAGCACTTCCAGCCGATGAAGGAGTTCCTGAGGCCCCGGAATTCCCTTCAAGCGCTGTGGCCCCACCAAACAGAATCAATCTCGGCCCAATATATCCCGGACTACCCTCCTCCCCAACTGCCGTGACAGCAGTCAAAGTGTGACCGCACCGCGGCCCCGGCCCATCCTCTTTCTGCTCAATTATCGCATTCACCAAGCTGTAAGTCGGCGCACACCGCGGCCCTACCACCACCGCTCCACCACCACAACTATTACTATTACTATTAACAGTATTATTATTACTCTGCTGAGCAGACAGAGATTGGGAATCGGCAGGCTGGTCCGGGCCGTCCGGCACGTTAGCCGAATTAGTCTGGACCGATGGATCGTGATCGGACTCACCACTCATAGCCGAATCCACTTCCATTACTAACTTAAAACCCTAATTCCAAACCTCTATAGTAATATCATAGCTCGAATTCTCAACGATTCTTCATTTTCCAAAAGCCCTAGCTTCGATCCCTCAATTTCTTCACGATTCGATGCACATGAAAACCGAATTGACGGCCAATCCAAACACGCACTTTCTATCACTAAATCAATTTGCTTTCTCTCTCTACAGATTCATGTGAAGTACGACTATGATCTACAGAGAGGGAGAGATTTTTTGTCTTTTTATTTTTCCTTTTTAAAGATACGTTTTAATGTGTGTTTGTGTGTACGGCTGAAGAAACCTCGACAAATACCGTAGACTAGAACTCAAACGACGGCGGCATAACGAAATTTTAGTAGTGGCAAATCAGTAAATTGAACTAAGGTACAACTTTTAAAGAATGGTGTACACTATAAAGCGCCCCTTTAAACCCGTAATTCCATATTAGAACGAGGCGTTGGTCCTTTTTTAAAATACATTTTTCTCTTCTTTTTTTAACAACACATTTAATATTAAAAACAATACAAAAAAAATTTCTTAAATTTTAACCACACATTTCACTTTAATCATCTATTCTTAAATGCATTCTACACAAAAAATAAGCTGAACAGGCCATGAGAGGAATAGCCATTTTCTGAAGAAAAATGAGTGATTAGAGCTTAACGGGAAAAAATTGGGTTCACGTGTAATATTATTTATTGAAAAATGTGTAGTTGATAAGAAAAGAGAAAAATATAAATTATATTTAATAGGGAATAATGTGACTAAACGAGGGCTAAAACTTGTACTTGTTTCCCAAAATTTTAAAATGATTTTTAACCACAAATTTTCAGCACAATCATGCTTGATGTAAAACGTTGTTGACAATATTGTTAACAACATGTTACGTGACATGTTGTCGTTTAATGATTTTAAAAATAATTTATCTTTTTAACTAACAATTTTTTGTCACCTACGAAATAGTCGACAATATTTTAAAAAGAACATTGTACAAATAAATTTATTATATTTCAAAGGATTATTTCACTTGTACAGAGTATTGTCCCCTCAGTGGCAAATAGTATGGTCCTTTTAAGAGAAACTACGCCAAACATGCATAGTTCAACGTACAAAAACTTACCCGTAATGTCAAATCATTTTATAAAATGGCAAAGTAAATGCGATTTACTTTTGCTGTGATTAATTTAAGGGTAATTTTCATTTTGACGAGTATAACATGTCAAATTTATATTTGATGTCAGACGTTTTGAAATAATAAAAATAAATGCATTTTCAAAAAATTTTAAAATCATTTTTAACCACAAATTCTCTTAAAAAATCATTTTTATATGCTAAACAAGCGTAGTTCAACATACAAAAACTTATCAATAATGTCAAAAAAAAAAAAATTCTGAAAATGACGAAAGTAAATGTGTTTTACCTTTACTGTTATTAGTTAAGTGTAATTGTCATTTTCAACGTGTATATCGTGTCGAATTTATTTTGAAATAACAAAAGTAAACATGTTTTTTTTTTCCTTTTTCGAAAGTTTAAAATTCTCTATGATTAATATGTTCTGGTATATTCTATTTGTCGAAAAATTCAGTATGGATCAAAGTTCGTTCTTTTATAGAAACAAATTTCTATTATAGAACTAAGAGGTCTTTAATGGAATTGAAATTGAAGTAAAGGAGACTGGTTTGATTCACTTGTTAGCCTACCTTTTTTTATCGAATTTTTTTCCGAAAGTAAAAAAATGTTGGGATTGCTTCAGGGGGTGTCGAGATGTGAAAATTACCTGACCTAACAAACACATATGGGGTTTGGAGGTCACTTTGGATAGATATTTAGTCGATGTTTGGTCTCCATTTTATTCAAAATACGTTTTTCTCTTTTTTTCTTTTAATTAAACATATTTCAATAAAATAATATTACACATAAACTTAAAAATTTTCCTTCTTTTTTAATCAAACATTTTTCAAAAACTCACTATTCAAAAATACATTTTTCCCAAAAATAAATTTTAATCCTAACAAATATTTTTAAAAATACACTATTAGTCCCTAAACTTTTAAAGAGAATATTACTTTTTCGAACGATGAAGAAAATTATTCATAACCTTTTATTATAATTCCTCAATCACAAAAATCATCCAATTTTTTGTTAAACTCTTGTTTGAGTCCCATTTTAAGAGGAAAAAAATGCAGTATAAAAATAACATGTCTCGCCTCAATTTATGGACACTCGTCGAAGTTGTAAACCTAACTTCATAAAATTAAACGTAAATGGACTAAGTGACAATTTACTAGATCTGGATAATTTCTATCTTACCAACTAATTGTAATATTGTAATGAAATATAAAAAATCAACTTGCTATTAAAGGAGTAGATAGAGAACCAATAATGTAATTTCTCCAAGTATTTAGAGCCTGTTTGACCATCATTATTGTATAAAAAAAGTTTTGAATAGTGATTTTTAGGAAAGTGTGTGGTTAAAAACAAGAAATTTTTTTGGTGTACGTGTATAATATTTTATTATGTAAATGAGTTATTGAAAATGGTAATGTAGCAAACCATAAAATAAATTAATAGTTGTCAAACGGGCTCTGGTATGATTAAAATACATTTTGTATTTGTGGTAATTACATAAAGCCAGAATTTTAAAAATTTAATTTCAAAAATCAGATATAAAATTCGTTTATACAAAATTCATATATTAATTCAAATTTTTAATATTAAATATTAATAATACCATCAATTTCATCACAAACCCTAATAAATTTTTCCTTCTTTATATATCTCTCACGCATTACAATAGCGGGCATCCCATCCCAGTCGTCGCTGCTTCACGACATTGTACTCCATTAAAGATAAACATTCTTATAATTTGATAAAAATTCAGGTAGCACAAATAACAGAATTTCACAAGAGAAATTCATTTTTCATGAAAACAATAAAAGATAAAATAATGAAATAAGGAACCGAAAGAATAAACAAAAACATTGAAAATTCCAAAATATAAGGATTGTGAAAATTAATAATAGTACAGCATACGATACATGTAAAAAATCGAGGACTAGGAAATGTGCATATTTAAGCTTATGATTTGCTTAAGGTGTAAGGGAAAAAAAACAGATGTAAAGCACCAAATAATTATATAAATATCATAAATAATTATGGCATATCATACATCTGCATGATTATTGAGCGTCAAACAATTTACACGTTGAAGCCATTGTGTTACTGATTGAACAACTTGAATGTTGATGCATCATATATAAATCTAAAACAACAAATAGAAAAGCAGCATTTTATACTTCTCATTTGCAAGCAAGAATAACAACATCAAGTTATTCGATTTAGTAGGCAAGCCAACCAAATTGAGAACTACATTAAACTTTGGTTTGACAAAGAACGCTTGCACCTTTCCAAATCCAAACTTCATCAATTCAACAATTTTCAAATAATTTCCAACTTCAATTGACTCACAAGCTAAAGCATGTCCACAAAATTCATTATCAAAACTGTTTTTTCCAACCAATCATCTTGTTGTGGTTTACATATAACTTCATCTCTACAACCAACAGAAAAATCTGAAAACTATAATTATAATTGACTAAATAAATAAAAGACATCGTCACATATAAGATCTGATATCTCATTAATAAACCAAATTTAAAGACCGATTGTGTACCATTACCCGTACAACACAACTTGAGATATAATTTATATCTTCATATCAATTGTGGTAAATACATAATAAAATAAGACAAAACCTAAATACATAAACAGTGATAAATTAATTTCATTTTTTGTCTTCTTGATCTTGCTAACTCCATTATATCTTGGTTGTGAAGGAAACGGAAAGACATGTCAGTGAAATAGAAAACTATAACAATTACTAAATGCCAAACAGTAAACTAGAAAAGTAATTGGCAGAAAATTAATCAGTATCCCTCGAAAAAGACTTTTACCTTTTCCTTCCGATTATCAACTTATAGTGTGAACAAGAGCTTCTCCACTTGTTCTTAAGTCAAGCATATTATTCTAAATTGTCGACCAATAATTTCTTAGCGTTTTTCATGAACAAAATGAAAGGAGAGTCTCTACTCCCATTAAATATGGTCAGAGAGAAATTCATTATTATATGAAGCAAAATTTAATAGAGAGAGAAATCCACATAAACAAAAAGAAAAATCTTTTCTTGTAGCAGGTTTAAAATAAATCTTTTCTAGAATCGCCATGCTTATCTATGGAAAAGTCGGTTCTACATACTCTGTTACAGCAAACCCCATAATAAGCAAACATCTTAAAATACAGAAGCACAAACAAAAATTGCAACATATCAAATTTCATATTCAACTTTCCTTTTAGCACATATAGAGCATAAAGCTTTCACAAAATTACATGACTTCAGTGTGCAACCAAATAGTTAACCCATACAAAAAGAACAGGGAAAAATATTAATTTTTGAAACTATCACTTAAGTAATGAAAAATGAAAGAACGTAATGAAGTAGGAAATGATTTTGCTGACAAAAGAATAAAGAAAATACATAATGACAAAAATCGTTTATGTCAAAAGAAATTATAAAAATCCAAAGAAACATACTAACCTGCATTTTCTGCTCCACTTCTGGAATCACAATTTACTTCAAAGAGTAATCAATCGAAGACAAAACATCATAGAAAAAATAAATTTCTTAAAACACAACATTCAAATCTTTAAGGAAACATGCATAGTGACATAAATTATCCCATTAATTAAACATGAATTCAAAATTCTTCAAACCTGATTAACATAAGGCACCGATAAAAAAACATTCAAGTAAAATATATAATTCATAAAGAGAAAATGAACAAAAAATAGAAGCTCACCAGAAATCAGCTCAAAGTTCAAGTTTAAGGAAAATCATAAAACCAAATTAGCAATATGAATATTTTAGTTCACATTTAAGGAATATCATAAACCAAATTAACAATATGAATATTTTTACATGGAGGAAGTGATATGGAAGTATAGAAGGAAGAAGGTTCTAAGAAATTTAAATCTCATAATGGAAACTCTTCCTCATATGACAACAAACAACAAAGAGTTGGAGTTATATGAAAACTGAAATATACACTTTTCATCTGGGTTTTAGGTACTTTAGTGAAAATGTAATTGTTACCATTGTAAAAAAAAAACTCCATGTGGCACGGAGTCACTGTCTCCGTGCACCACGGAGACACGGACCGTGTCTCCGTTTTTTTTTGTCACGAAGACACGATGTCTCCGTGTGTAGTGTCTCCGTGTCTCTGTGGTGCACAGAGACATGGGTTGTGTCTCCATTATTATTATTATTATTATTATTTAACACACCAATTCTATCCCTAACTAATCAAATATGAATTTTCTGATTTTTACATAACTAAAAGCAAAAAATTAATTCATAATATAACAATGCTTAATACCGTGAAAGTTAATCTTGACATCACCAAAATAATACTAAGAAATGAATTCAAGCATCAAGAAGCCAAAAATTATTTCTGATGAAAATTTCTTTACCAAGNAATTCATAATATAACAATGCTTAATACCGTGAAAGTTAATCTTGACATCACCAAAATAATACTAATACATGAATTCAAGCATCAAGAAGCCAGAATTATTTTTGATGAAAAGTTCTTTACCAATGATGTATGCCACAAAACGAAAGAAGAAATCCGTTGTCACAAAATTTTTGATGAAATACATACCCTCTGTTATAATGGAAGTGAAATTACTTATTCATACAGAGAAATCTAAATTAGAGAAGCAAAAAATGAATTCAGCGAGGGTAGAGAAGAAAGGGGAAGACGGATGCGTTGAGAAATGAGGAAAGTAGTATGTGAGTTAACGTAAAAAAATGGAGAAAGAGGAAATGAGTGGTATTTTGTTCCTTAAAAAAATTGAATTACGATGATAGAAAATCGCGACACGTGGCGCATTAAGTTTAGCCTCTTTTATATTGTAGTGATTTCACTAAACAGTAAAATATGAATTAAAAAATAATGGTCCATTTGACCGCCTTTATTACCTTTTTGCACTTACAACCATTGTAAATTGGTGTTCCATTCGTGACCTCATTGAATCATTTTGAAATTACAACCATGCTCTTCAATGTATCTCTCCCAAAAGCCATGGTCCGCTTCCCCATTCTCTCATTTTTGGGAAGTGTATTTTTGGAATGTTTGAATATTTCCAATAGAAGAAAGGTCAAATGTGGCAATTATTTGTTATGTGATCTGACTTGACATGTCTACTCAATGGCCACGGTCACTATACAATAAATTATTTCCAAAAATTTAAGTGCCTTTATACAGATGCTTAGGCCCCGTTCTCTTTACTATTTTCAAGCCGTTTTCTGTTTTCGATTTTCCAAAACAGTGAAAACGCGTTCTCTTTCCCATTTTCGAAAACGCGTTTTTTGAAAACAAGTGAAAAATTTATAAAGAAAACCCAAAAACAAAATGTAAAAAAGAACACATTTTCAAAAATCTCAAAATGGATACTCAAAACACAAAACACAAAATGAATTCAAAACTCAAAACACAAAACTGAAACACAAAGAGAACAACCCCTTAACTTTTGAAATAGAACATTTCTCAAAGTACAACTTGTTCAACGTAAAACATTTTTGCTCAATTGGATAATAAAAATAATGTACAAGTGAGTTTTTATTCCACATTGTTGATCGTGCATCTTGGTTATATGATACACCTTAATGCTTTGATTTATAAGTAATGCATGCACATTTTTTCCTTAAATTTACACTGCTATTGACCCGCTCGTTGAGCCTATGACTCACAATTAAACCAATAACCCAACGATCCATTAACCTGACCATGTCAATAATCAGTCTTGAACCATAATTCAGTGACCTTGGTCAAGTTGATTACAAGTCCAAATTTAAAAATTATGCATAAAATAAACAATGAATTCCAATGTGTATAACATATTTATATAGAACACAGGTCGAGCCATAACCCAACATTTTACGTGACAGGTTACGGAGTCATGTAAAGTATAGACTGTCCAATACATTTTGACACCTTTAGACATGAGGATATAATTTAGGAAAAATCTAGTTGTACAATGTTGGGTTACAACATTTGTTTACAACATGATGTGTACGGTAGAGATTTTGTGAATGGATGGATGAGATTCATTAAGAAAAATTAATAATTTATATTTTGTCTTTTATGTGTGTACATTACCTAATTTACCCTTATATTTATTCCGCTTTATATTTATTCTTGCACANCTAGTTGTACAATGTTGGGTTACAACATTTGTTTACAACATGATGTGTACGGTAGAGATTTTGTAAATGGATGGATGAGATTCATTAAGAAAAATTAATAATTTATATTTTGTCTTTTATGTGTGTGCATTACCTAATTTACCCTTATATTTATTCCGCTTTATATTTATTCTTGCACAATATTGATATCAGAGCCTAGTAACGAGACTGAA
>CAIGRP010039781.1:0-13748 GCA_903798385.1 Fraxinus cuspidata
TTGTTCGTCGAAATAATTGAGCGCTAAATAACTGATCTCCAAGGCAAAGAAACAGTAGCTTCCATTTGAAGTAACTGAACCAACCGACATGTCAAAGAGGTACCTACAAAAATATGTTGGAAATTTTTTTTTTTCACACTATTTCTCTCTCTTCTTATTTATTTATTTTTTTTGCTCTTTTTTTTTTCACACTTTTTTTCCACACTATTTTTTTTTTTTAAACTAAAAGTAAGTTACAGGAATAGGGCCTAAAATTGAGCCCAAAACTGAAAGTAAATTACAAAAATAAATAGGGCCCAAAACCGAAGCCCAATTACCAAATCAATTACACTAAAATGGGGGCCCAAACCGTTAGCCCAAAACACCAATTAAACCACATTCTTGAGGCCCAAAATATAAAGGCTGGGATCGACTCTTCTTTTTCAATCTCTGCTCGTCGTTTCCTCTGGTAGATTCTGAGGCCCAAGTAGCTACCAAATCTTGACTGAAGGTGTGAGAAGGCAGTGGTCGACCTAGTTGTAACGCGGCGGCGGGTCACTGGTCTCGCCTGCTCCTTGGAGTCGCGGGTTTGTAGTGATTAGGGATTCAGAGGGTGTTGTGCTTGCCGGCGATTGGAATTAGGGTTCTGCTTCGATCGATGGCGATGATGAAGATTGAAGGGGAGTTGATGAGGTCGGTAGCTAATGGTGAGTTTGGCTTTTGGATTTTTTTTTTTTTTTTGTGGGTGTCGGTTGATTGTGTGTGGATGTAGAAGTCGAAATTGCAGTTTGGGTTTGTTGTTGGGTTGATTGTTGCAGTTGGGTCGAATTTAGTGTTTGTGGTTAGAGTGCGACCGGCGGGTTGCGTGGTTTTGCGATAGCCGTATGGTGGTTTTGTGGTGGCCGATGGTGGAGGCGGCGATTGAATTGTTGGCGTCACGGTGTGCAGTTCGTGGTTGTGGGTGAGTTTGCTGGACAATGAGTAGAAGGGTGCCTGGGTTTTGAGAAGATGACGAGAAGGATGTTTTTTTTGTTTGGATTGTAGATGAGGTATTACCCAAGATTCGGCTCTGATACCAAATTTGATGTAGAACGGGGAAGAATTAAGAAGAAAGAAGGAGAGGAAGAAGAGAGAAGAAGAGGGGAAGAGAGAAAACGCGGCAGCTGCCAAACGCAATTTTATTCAATCAATTCATCAACTGTCTCAATCAACAATCAAAAATCCAATAAATAGCAAAAACCTAGCTTGATGGGCTTGGGTCAACCCACTAGTACGAACCCAACAATAAGAAACATAAATAATAAGTCCAATAACAATAAAAATAAATCTCGATCTCGATGATGTCCGCATAAAAAATACTTATACACTTATATCTTGTGGAAGTGACGAGAAATACTGGAATATATTTGGACTTCAACCCTTGACGCACATACTAATGAATATAGTATATTCGTGTTTGTGTGTATTTCACAGAGAAATGAATGTACTTGAAAAGGGGACATATGATACTTATTTATATATATTACCATGCTTTGAGAGTTTTAATTTAATTGAACTTTGAATTTTAAAAGTGATAAAATCTTATAATTATCTCAAATCATATTTCGGTTAATGACATAAGATAATGAATATAAAATAACAAAAATCATTATCTCCATAATTTCTAAAATTAAATAGAGTAGAGATAAAATCATTTATAATAGAATTATTAAATTTTAAAGTTAAATAGTTAAAAGAGATAAAATTGAAACATTGTCAGAATTATCTTTTAACATTAAATAAGACGTAGATAAAATCAACATTATTTCAATTGGAATTTGATTTTATCTGAATCATTTAAAATTTCAATTTAATTAAAAGAGATAAAATTAAAACATTAATTTCATTATTTGATTAAAATTAATAAGATTTTAACCACATGAATTAAGGGGTTTTCCTTTTTATTTTGTTTTTGTGTAGGTTATCATTTCACATAATGGGTTTTCATGTAACTGATCGGGCTAAAATATTAATCATGTCTACTTTTAATAACGGGTCAAACCTAAATTAATATAATTAGGCCATAGGTACGGATATTACGGCTACTTTAATGACAATAATTATATTAAGCCCTTGTTTGAGCCCCATTCTTTAAATATTCATTTTTTCCCAATTTCATTTTTGACCATACATTTTTCCAGTAAAATAAATTTACATGTAAACCTAGAATTTTTCCCTACTTTTTAATTACACATTATTCAAATAATCACCTTTACAAATTCTATTTACCCAAAAAATCGAGCTTAAACAAACTCTCAAGTCTTTTTTATCTAAAGCAACAAGGTCTAAAATTTAAAAAGTGTGGCCACTCCGCAAAGATTTGTTCTGTGTTTACTGAATTGGAATATTGGGCAGCAAATTTTATACTATACAGACCCCAGCCAATCGGGCTCATGTGGCCCTGTCACAGTAGCTTAATTCTGGTATGAGAAGGTAAGGAGATCTGCTGATCTGGTAACGGTCCAGACACTTGATGTATCTTACCCAGCTTGGTGAAATTTTATTATCTGAGACATAAGTTACAGATTTTTTTTATCTGCTAGTACTTTCAGTCGTGTTTCATGGGCAGCATTTGGCCAAGGTCATATACTAATATTTCTGTTGATTATGCTTGGTACTTCAGACATTGTTCAAGTGTTAATTTCAGCAACTTTCACATGCAGGACATTTCTGAGCATTTGACCACCATATATCTGAAACGCTGTGAAAGAGGGAAGCGCTGTTTATATGAAGGTTCAACTCCACCGGAAGGATTTCCTAATACATGGGTATGTCTCTCGATCCAGTTGCTGCTCTCGTCAATATTTCCTCCAATATCTATCTTGTTAAACATAGCCAAAATTTTATTTTCTTTATGATACCACATAAAATGGCGTATTATTCTATTCTCTACAGAAGATTCATGTTTTACATATTGCAGAATGGTGCATCATACTGTACCTCAGAACTGGCTGTCTTGAAAAACAATGAGATACAGACATGGGATAGAGGCTATGATGATGATGGAAATCAAGTTAGTGCTGATGACTAATTTTATCCGCTTTCTTTTTAAACTATGAAATATTATAGTTTATTTGAAGAATTGCAGATTTTCTTGAGATTGTTTGCAATCCTTGCGTAACACTGAACTTCTCTCCCACTTTTCTTCTTATTACAGGTTTGGGGCGGAAAGGGAGGTCCGTACGAGTTCAAACCTGCTCCTGCCTCTAGTTTTAATGATATGTTATCTCCTTTTAAAACTTCTCTCAGTGCATAGAGAAAAGAATGGAGGGTTCGTTTGCCCTTCAAGACTCATTACTTCTCAGACAAACAACTATATATAAATACGCATACTGCCGCAATATTTGTACAGGAATTGTGCTTTTTGATGACATCTTAAACTAGAATTTACGAGGTTTGTTAGAATCAAGTTATTCAAGTCATTTTGGTTAGTATATATGGAAATAAGTTTCATTTGACTGAAGAAATGACTCGTTTAGACGACTTGTTGATCTTTTTCTACACTGAATGAAACCTTAATCATGGAGAAGAGTGAGTGGAGAAATTAAGCTTTGTTATCACGAAATTTGAAGTTGGTATATTGGCTGTATTATTTCATACAATAATCAACCTGTAATAGTTGATGCTGTTATGGATTTAGAAACACGTGGTATGTTCCTAAAAATAAAAATTCAATTTATGCCATTATACGTTTGTATAAATTGAAGTTACTACACCACCTAAAATGAACGCTAAAATTACTGCATTAGAAACTTTCCCTCTTTTGAGTAGTAACTGAAAGAAGGGATGACAAACATTACGGTAGAAATTAATTACATTTCTGGGAAATTCAAATTCAAACTGAAATTGAAATCTACAAAACTAATAACAGTGAGAATATGAAGACTCATCATCTTCAATAGAGAATGACATAGCTTGAAGGAGAGACATTCAGACCTGCGGAATTAGAGATGGCAACGGGTCAGCTTCGGGGCGGGGGTGCCCCGTCCCGCGACTTCCCCACCCCGCCCTGCCCCGCGCCCCGCCCTGCCTTAGTTGGGGCGGGGCGCGTTTCCCGCCCCGTATCCCGCCCCATTTAATTTTTTTTTTCAGTTTTTTTTTTNTCAATAGAGAATGACATAGCTTGAAGGAGAGACATTCAAACCTGCGGAATTAGAGATGGCAACAGGTCAGCTTCGAGGCGGGGGTGCCCCGTCCCGCGACTTCCCCACCCCGCCCTGCCCCGCGCCCCGCCCTGCCTTAGTTGGGGCGGGGTGGGGCGCGTATCCCGCCCCGTATCCCGCCCCATTAAATTTTTTTTTTCAGTTTTTTTTTTTATTAATAAATTATTAAATTTTTTTTTTTATTCTTGGCGGGACGGGGCACCCTCGCCCAGCCACCCCGTTCGGGGCGGGGTTTTTTTGCCCTATTCGGGGCGCGGGGCGTATTGCCATCCCTATGCGGAATATTCTTCCTTTTTGGTTCGTCCAATTATTGGGTAGAATGTCTTTGTGCCAAATTTTTTCTAAATAACAAGGTAGTTATTGCGAGATGTGCAATGCTTTCAAGAATTACTTCATGAAGAATATCTCCCTACGTAAAATACTGCTTACTTTGAAGTATGTATTTTTATATTTCTATTTTGGTGCAATCGAACACTCTGAGCTTTATTCGAGCATAATTTCATCCAATAGCAATGTAATAATAAAGAGATGTAAGACGAATAATTTTTTGATCGTTAAAACCTGCTGTTCATAAACATTAGAAAAAGGAAGAAGGCGTGGTTGCTTGTTATATATGAAGATTTGATTGCATGTTGCTTCTGTAAATTACGGATAGTTGTTTTTAGTGTAGATTTTGCATTTCCACAAATATATACACCATTTCGTGTGTGTGATTTATCCGCCTGCATTATACTAGTTGTTAGATTCTGTTGGATGGGATTTAGAACTTGAGAATATTAAATGACGAGCGAGCTATGTACCACGAATGCATAACAAGTAGGAGAAAGTGGATAGTTGATTAATTTCTGGAAACCCCATCAAGTATTTCTTTGGAAAAATTATCTCGATTTAAGTATATGACATTGATTAATTTACGGTATAATTTCTCGAATAATTTTACCGTACTTCTTAGGTATCTATTTCTATTGAATTCAATTATCAAGTGTTATGCTGGATGCATCATCCCACTTGGTGATCGTACATGATGGAAAGTCGACAATTATCGATGCCGTTATGAAATATTTTTTCTTATATCAAAGAGGCGGTCAGGTAGGTCCAAGAAGACGAGGAGACGCATGAGGGTGGAGTTATTCCACCCAGTAAGGTGTGTAATGTGCGGTAGAAATGGACAATAAGAAATGAAAAATTACTCATCTCCTTTTTGACGTTCTTCTTACAAGTCGACAACTATGATGATTGTACAAAGTTCAAATCTAAGCACATAACTTCAATATAGCAGAAGGATACACAAAATTAATTTAACAATGGAACACATTAAGAAAAGGTCTTGCTATTCAAATATTTCTTATCATTATCAAGCCCACAATTTTCAGAACCCCTGCAATGAGTGTATCCAAAGAAAAACAAAAAGAGAGTTTATTTGCAAGATAGTCATCTATGGAAACCATAGAAGACAGAAAAAAAATGAATTTTTTTTTTTTAATAGATAGAAAGGGGTATTATGTATTAGTTGTTATGTTTTAATTTGTCATGTGAGCCTATATATGTATTTAATTGTGTATAAGATTATCCTAAAGTCAAGTCCAAAATTAAAGTGATCTAATAAAGAATTAAATTGTTAGGCTTAGGGCATCTAAATAAAGTATAGACCAGATTACATGTGTAGATGCCAGATCCATTAGGGTTGTATTTGACGATGGACTAAATGCATATAGAAAATATATATAAAGTTATGGTCTCAAATTCATAAGCAACTTCCCATTCTTTATGTCATTCCATTAATACAAACATTAATAGAGAAAGCATATTAAAGAGAAAGATACAAAATCCACAATCAAAAATCAAGAAGAAGAATTTGAGCAATTAAATTGAAGAACAAGACAATCAAGATTATGTAGCAAGAAGCCAAAATCAATATCAAGAACTCAAGAACTAAAATAGCTAATAATCAAGATTCAAGATCCAATATTAAAGTATCATTCTCATGAATTAAGGTATGTTCAGCATTTAATAATTCTCTTGGTGATTTGACATGAAAAATCTTGGCAATTAAGCAATTAGGTTTTCAATTTCATGAGGTTTTAAAGTTTCATAAAATTCAAACAAATGGTATCAGAACCAACTCTATGTTGAACCATGAAAATTTAAGGAGGAATTTTATAGTTGAAATTCATACAATAAATTTTCGGATCTTTTGATTTAAAATGTGAATTTTAGTCATAAATTTCGCAATTCTGAATTTTTCAAGGAAGACTTTTTAGGGTAGAAATTTTTAATTTGGATTTCTAAATTTTGGGGTGTGAATTTCAAGCCTAAAATTCAAAAAATTTGGATTTTGGATTACAACAGTGTCATGGCTACGAGTCAGGAAGAAGCAGACGCGCAGCGCCTTAACGTTGGCTTACCCAGCGCCCAGCTGTTGTTGGGCATTGCAGCGCTGCATTCTGTTCGGGATTTTTCTTTCTTTTTTCTTTTTTTTTTTTTGTGAAAACAAAAGAAAGAATAGATAAAAAAATTAAAAGACTGGGTGAAATTAATTTCAAATATTGATACTTAAAGTTTATTTTGGATTACTAATTTTCTACAATAGATTAATTGAAGCAATATGTTATCAAAGTAACCTCTCTTACCCAGATTAATTTATTTGGAATATTAGGAAGGTTGTGTTACATAATTTATGCAGATATTTACCGGCACAAATGAAGATTAATATTTGGTTGAATTATTTGCACACCAGTGGTAATAAATATATGACAATTGAAAGTTTTTCATTATGTGAACATTGAGTCGGTCCAAAAATAGACTTGATGTTTGATCAGATTTATTGTCAATATTTGATGACTATACCAAGAGTACCACTTACAAGTTAATATTTTTGTCCAAAAACTAAATATCAATGTTGTACTCGGTCTTTGTGAAGGGGCGCACAATTATTTTAAATTATTGATTGTCCAATATGGATTTCCATGTGAACATGTTATTTAGATTTAAGTTTTCTATTTTTAATCCATCAACTTCTACAATATGTGTCAACATCAATTCAATTCTTGTCCTTGAACCCAAGAGTACCACTCACAAGTTGATATTTATGTCCAAAGACTAAATATCAATGTTGTGCTCAATCTTTTGTGATGGGGCGAACCATTATTTGAAATTATTGATTGTCCAATACGGATTACTTTTGAACATATTATTTAGGTCTAAGTTCTCTATTCAGTTAATCCATCAACTTCCACAATATCTGCCAACATCAATTCAATTCTTGTGCTTGAACTAAAGTTTAGAACGTTTGTACCATTCTTGACGACATAGATCTAGACCTCATGTTAAGGATTGAATAACCCATTGATCTTACGCATTAAAGTTTCGCGAATAAAAAGGGACTCAGATAAGTGGGATCGTTAAAACCGCATAAATCTTATGATCGTGAAGCATGAAATTTTAGTAACATTCAGAGACGATGTGTCTAATTAGGTAGCTGCCAAGGAATCTCTTAAAAATTGAAAAATGCTTCGTAAAAGGTGATAAAATCGAAACTAGTACGCTTCTAGCAAACTTGGTTTCACTAGAGTATAAGTCTAAAAAAACATACGGGAGTACATCATAGAGATGTCGTATCTTGCTTCGATACTAAAGGCACTAAAGCTTGAGTTGTCTTATGATTTGCTGGTTTTAATTTCCATTCTAGCATAATTCAGCTAATTTAAGTCAGTTACGACTGTCAAAAAGAGAAAAGTGAACTTTTAATAAGCTCATTTCATATTATGTGCAAGAAGAAGAAATACTAAAGTAAGAGAAAATTGAAAGTACTGACTTGGCAAGTACCTCTAAAGACAAGCTAAAGAATACGGAATCTGTATTTGGTTCAATTTAAAAGAAATAGTAAAAGCCTGAAGAGAATAAATCATTTGACTGTTACTTTTATGAAAATCCGGGACACATAAAGAGAGAATACTAAATAGGCGTGTAAAGAAAAGTAAACTTCTCACTTTGGCTGAGGTTAATTTAGTTTCAATACCTAGACATACTTGGTGGATAGATTTCGGTACCACTACTTACATAAATGTGTCTATGCGATGTTGCCTCAACAGCCAAAAGCCAATTGATTCTGAAAAATTCAACTATGTGGGCGGTAGCAAATCAGTTAAAGCTGAGGTTATAAGAATTTTTAGGTTATCATTAAAGACTTATTATTATTTGGATTTGAAAGAGACATTTGTGGTACAACCTTTTTGGACGAAATTTGGTTTCTGTTTCTATATTGGACAAATTTAGTTACTTTTGTTCATTGGAAATAGTCAGTTTAGTCTTTTTCTTTTAAATATTGTGGGTACCAATTCTTTATCTGTTTATGATAACCGATATTTGCTTAATACAATTGCCTCTTATAAAGAAAACTTACATGTGAATTCACGTGGTATTAAATATAAATTAACCAATGATAATTCCGTTTTGTTATAGTACAAGCGATTAGATCACATCTCTCAAAAGAGAATGGAAAATCATGTGTCATAAGGAATTCTTAATCTCCTTAATTTTTCAAACTTAAATGTTTATATAAAATACATTAAGGGGAAACAAACAAATATAAGGAGATTATGTACCAATAGAATTTCGGACGTCTTAAAACTAATTCATACGAATATCTGTGGATCATTCCCTTTGAATTCTTGAAATGGTTTGCAGTAACTTATTATGTTCATAGACGAATGTTTCTCACTATAGCTATCTATATCTCATCTATAAGAAATATCAATCACTGGACATGTTCAAGACTTATAAGATTGAGGTTGAAAATCAACTTGGCAAAAATAATAAAATACGTTGGATCTGGCCGTGGTGGTGAATACTATGACAAATATGACGGATCAGGAGAACAAAGTCCAGTGTCTTCTGCTAAATTTCTAGAGAAATGTGGAGTCCCATAGTACACCATGTCAGGTCCTCTAGCATGAATGGTGTTATTAAGAAATGAAACGGAATACTTAAGGATATGGTAAGAAGTATGATTAATTATTTCACATTGCCAGCATCTTTCTAAGAAAAATCACTAAAGATTGCAGTTTAAATTCTTAATAAAGTTTCAACTAAAGCAACTGTTAAAGAGTTACAAATTTTTTAAAGATCTCATTATTAGGTCAATTTTTAAAACAGGAAATGTCTGATTCCTTGAGGATGTAGAGTTTGTGGGAGAAGATAAGGTTTTAAAGTTAAGGATTTTGTATTTGAGGAAGAATATGTATATATCACTTCTTGAAATGGTTTACAATAACTTATTATGCTCATAGACGAATTTTTCTCACTATGGCTATCTATAACTCATCTATAAGAAATCTCAATCACTGGACATGTTCAAGACTTACAAGATTGAGATTGAAAATCAACTCAGCAAAATAATAAAACATGTCGGATCTGGCCGTGGTGGTAAATACTATGACAAATATGGCGGATCAAGAGAACAAAGTCTATTGTTTTCTGCTAAATTTCCAGAGAAATGTTGAGTCCCATAGTACACCATGTCAGGGTCCTCTAGCATGAATGATGTTACTAAGAAACGAAACAAAATACTTAAGGATATGGTGAGGAGTATAATTAACCATATCACATTGCCAGCATCTCTATAAGAAAAAGCACTAAAGATTACAGCTTAAATTCTTAATAAAGTTTCAAGTAAAGCAATTGTTAAAGAGTTATAATTTTTTTAAAGAACCCATTATTAGGTCAATTTTCAAAACGGGAAATGTCTGATTCCTTGAGGATGTAGAGTTTGTGGGAGAAGATAAGGTTTTAAAGTTAAGGATTTTGTATTTGAGGAAGAATATGAATATATCGCTTCTTGAAATGGTTTACAATAACTTATTATGTTCATAGATAAATTTTTCTCACTATGACTATCTATATCTCATCTGTAAGAAATTTCAATCACTGGACATGTTCAAGACTTACAAGATTGAGGTTGAAAATTAACTCAACAAAATAATAAAACACGTCGGACCTAGCCGTGGTGGTGAATACTATGACAAATATGATGGATCAGGAGAACAAAGTCCAATGTCTTCTGCTAAATTTTTAGAGAAATGTGGAGTCCCATAGTACACCATGTTAGGGTCCTCTAGCATGAATGGTGTTACTAAAAAACGAAAAAGAATACTTAAGGATATGGTAAGAAGTATGATTAATCACTTCACATTGCCAGCATCTCTCTAAGAAAAAGCACTAAAGATTGCAGTTTAAATTCTTAATAAAGTTCCAAGTAAAGCAATTGTTAAAGTGTTACAAATTTTTTTAAATATCCCATTATTAGGTCAATTTTCGAAACAGAAAATGTCTGATTCTTTGAGAATGTAGAGTTTGTGGGAGAAGATAATGTTTTAAAGTTAAGGATTTTGTATTTGAGGAAGAATATGTATATATCACTTCTGTTGTAATTGATGATGATCAGGACAATGGACAAATTTCTGTTCTAGATCTTGTTCAATAAGCAATTTCAGATTAAGACAATATTATAAAATTCCCTATATACAATCAAGAGATTGTCCCTGAAAAACAAACTTAACAATTTCAAGAACAAAAGCTATTAAGGAAATTCACTAGAGAAAAGAGAAAAACACTTCCGGATGACTTTATAGTCTTTCCCGAATAAAATAAGGGTATCATTGGATTGATGGAAGAAGATCTGATCAATCAATATTCATCAAGCCATGCAAATGAATAATTCTCAAGAGTACATTGATACTATAAATAAAAAGGTAAAATCCATGAAAGAAAATGACGTTTCAACACTCATCACATTGCCTGAAGGTGCGAAGCTCAAATGGATATTTAAAACCAAGAGGGATTCAAAGGGTGATGTGGAGAAATATAAGACTCATCTTGTTGCAGATGACTTTACTCAAAAGGAAGGCATTGACATTAGAAAGACTTTCTCTCCAATTTCTATGAAAGACACTTTTAGGACAATTATGGCATTTGTGACACATTTTATTTTTACTTACGTCAAATGGTTTACAAATTTAAAAAATTCATCTATGGGCTTAAGTGGGTTTCCCATCAATGGTATCACAAATTTCATCAAATAATTATCTCTTTTGGTTTTAAGATGAATTCAATTGATGATTGTGTATATCACAAGTTCAATTGGAGTAAGCATATTTTCTGGTATTACATATCGATGACATACTGTTTGGCTACAATGATATAGGCCTATTGTATGAAACTAAGAGATTTCTGTGATGAAATTTTGAAATGAAAGATTTTGGTGATATCTCTTTTGTGTCAGGGATATAGATACATGGTATTTTTGGATTATCACAAAAGAGTTATGTCAATAAGGTTCTTATGAGATTTAGGATTGAGGATTGTAAACTAGGTGATACCCTTATTGTTAAGGGAGACAAGTTTAGTCTCAATTAATGCCCCAATGATAAATTTAAAGAAAATGAAATACAGAAAATTACACGTGTTTCAGCAGTTGCGTGTTAAATGTATGATAAGGTTTGCATACGTCTGGATATGGCATTAATTGTTTGAATGCTAGGCAGATATTTAAGTAATTTCGAAATGGATATTTGGAAAGTAGCCAATTAGGTTATTAGGTATTTACAGGGAACTAAGGATTATATGATCACATTCAGAAAAATCCGACCAATTGGAGATCTTTGGATATTCTAATATTGATCATGGAATATGATTGCAAATTTTTGTCACTAGACTACATATTTTTGATGAATTACTTTAGTTATTCTGTGACAATAGCAGTCTTGTATTGTGACAGGAGCTTGATTATGTCAAAGTTTATAGACATTAAGTTCCTAGTTGTCAATGAAGGAATTCAGAGTGTTCAGATTTCTATGGAACATATTAGGACAAACTCTATAATTGTGGATCCACTTATTAAGGGGCTATCACCCAAGGTCTTTCATGAGCATACTGCTCACAAGGTTATTGCATCTTTTGATGAATGTCAATTTATTGAGAGTTTGTATTTGGATGTTGCCTATTTTAGACATATTTTTTTTATCCATTGATATTCGATTTATTTCATAAATAAAGTATTCATTTTAGTTCCACTCTGACTAAAGTTTATGGTTGATCTCATTAAAGAATAAAGTAGGACTGGTTGGAAATAAGTATGTTTGGATCACATTGCATGTAATTTTTATGCTACACATCCACACTTGATCTATGACATTTGATTGTATTGATATACGTGACCATTGATGTGTTTAGTTATGATACTTGTAACGAAAACCACTTTGATCCTATATTGACATAATTGATGGACGAGATTGTTCGGAGATGCCTTTGGTTATGATAGCAAAATTTTTGACATCATAAGATTATGCACAATTATAAGGTAATATATGTGACCCAAGTGGGAGATTGTTAATTTTTAATTTGTTATGTGAGCTTACATATGTAATTAACTGTGTATAAAGCTATCTTGAAATTAACCCCGAAATTAAAGTACCCTAATAAAAAATTAAATTGTTGGAATTACGACATCTAAATAAAGTGTGGACCGAATTATATGTGTTAAGACCATAATCATTATGGTTGTATTTGACGATTTACCAAATACTATAGAAACTATATATAAAGTTATAGTCTACAATTCACATGCAACTTCTCTTATTGTTTTTTTGTTTTTTGTCATCCTATCAACATAAGAATTAATAGAGAAATTATATTGAAGAGGAAGATCCAAAACCACAATCAATAATCAAGAAGAATGATTGAAGTAATTAAATTGAAGAATAAGACAAACAAGATTATGGAGCAAAAATTCAAAATCAAGATGAAAAAACTCAAGAACCAAAAGAGCCAATAATCAAGATCCGGTATTAAAGCATCATTCCCAACGAATTAAGGTATGTTTCACATTTAATAATTCTCTTGATAATTTAACATGAATAATCCTGGCAATTAAGCAATCAGGTTTTCAATTTCATGATGTTTAAAGTTCCATAAAATTCTAACATTAGTACCTTGAAGATTGATTTTCTTGTAACAAAGAATGTGCGGAAAATGGTGAAAATAAGTCCAAACAGTTGGTATACGAACTAGATTTCTTGGATGTTTTGGGCAAAAATGATGGGAGATTCACAAAAAGAAAGATTTGTAGAAATGGATTGCATTTTTGCTCAACTTACAGATTCAAAGAAGAGAAGAGTTCAAATAAGTTTATCAATTTAACATGAGAAGAAATGAATCTGATAGGTGACTCATCGAACCTATCCTTTTAATCAAATAATATTGTTAATGAATGAGTAATACGTCATATGGAGGTATAAAGGATGGGTTGAGGTTTTTATAGGTTCCAATCTTGAGAAATTTTATTTTTTTGCAAATAAGAAATGTTAGAAAAATACGGGTCGTGGGTCGCCTATTTAGGATGAGCCCCGACCCACAGTTATTAAAAGGGTTTGAGGGAGTTTGAACTTGAAATTCAAACATAAAACTCTCAAACCACCCTTAACTCCCTATAATCTCAAATGATTATGCATTGGAAAAAGGGGGAAAAAGATGGCATGAGAAATATAGTGAAAATTCGTATGAAAATTTACA